>JAAVUK010000014.1:0-87791 GCA_014899095.1 Fusarium buxicola | reverse complement strand
GGGGTGGGTGTCGTCTTCTTGCGGCGACGGAAGAGGAGGAAGCCAGCGAGACCGACCAGGGCAATAGCCGCGACACCACCGACAGCACCGCCAGCGATGGCACCGACGTTGGTACCGCCGTCGTCCTTCTTCTTGCCAGGGGGAGAAGGAGAGGCTGGTGCAGTAACAGTGGTAGCAGATTCATCGTCGGTGGTGGAAGTCGCGCCGTCGGTTGCAGACGATTCGGAATCATCGGTGGTGGAGGTCTCGTCTGTATCGGCGGTGGTTCCGGTAGCCAAAGGGTCGGAGAAGACAAGAGTAGAGCTACCGCTGATAGCAGAGCAGTCGAGCAGGGTGTACGTGTCGGCGCCAGATGAGCCAACCCAGGAAAAGCAGCTGGGGAGAGCACTGTTACTACTATAGATGCTGGGTCAGCAGGGAATCAAACCGGAGCGGCACACAGTCGCCCGATCCGTAAACAGTATAAGAAGTAACCGTACCAGCACAGGGTGTGGAAGTCTTCGATGAATTTGCACTTGGAGGCGGACTCTCTGAAGGGAATGCAAGTCGTCTTGACCAGGTTGCAAGACCTTCCAGTCTCGCAGCACCCAACGAAACCGTCAGATAGACTGCAGGTCGCGCCGGTGGAGATACAGGTGAACGAGTCTATGAGAAGGCCATGTCAGCGATTTGGTCCCTCTGCGTCTGGTCCAATCCTTCTCAACGTCTCATGTTTCGTGTTGCTGCTGAGCTTGGGATATCTTGTCAAGCCTCATAAGTTGGAGACTCGTGCAAATGGATTGCAACTGAGCTTGAGTGGATATGAACTTACTTCCTGCTTCACCAAAGCCACAGGTATTGGGCTTCAGAGCCCGTTTTCCAAAGGCAAAGCCCATGTCCATGGAACCAGCCAGCTTAGGGGCACCAGTAGGTACCGGCGACCACCCAATACCGATTTGGCCCTGTTCACCAGCTTCTGGGCCGTAGATGCCCGTCTCTCGCGGAGGTGTCCATGATGATTTGTCGGCGGATTTGAGCCATGCGGCGGCGGCGGGTGAGCTGAAGGCTCCCAAAGCCAGGAGGGCAGTTGAACGATGCATTGCGCGGGATGAGTAGCGTCTCTTTGCTCCGAATCGATTTTCGAGTTGGCGATGGGTTTGGGCGATTCCCGATCTCCCTTCGTTTCTCTTCTGAGTCCTTCCCAGTCGGGGATTGTCCGGTTTTGTCGTCAATTTAGCAGTGAGTGAAAGGGGTCTGCGAGTCCAAGGTATGAGTGAGTCCCTTCCCTGGGATAGGATGAAGCTATCCAACACTGATTCAAGCTGGACACTGTGCCAAACAATGGCCACAAGCAACAAGACGACGAGATGTGCGGATTCAGAAGAAATGCGGTAGAAGTAAAACAGGGATTAACGGGGGGTTTTGTTTCTCTTTCACTTGTCTTTCGCTCTGACTCTCAGCCCCGGAGAACGTTGCCGGGCCCTTAGATATGGGCAGCGTGGGCGTGCCGCCGTGTACAAGTGGTACTACAGGGGGCCCTGGCACGCTAGCGGAAGCGCAATAGCCACCAGGGACTTTGCTGGGTGTTCGAATTGGGAGACTTGCTCAGGGAAGCGGAACTCGGGCGCTCTGGGGGCGTCCGTGCCCCTGCTAGTCTGGGTCAGATCCATGGAAGAATGGCGCTGCTAGGTGACATTCATTGGCACAAGGCAGCCTTAGTGTCTCGAGCTGAACTACCCCCCGGCCCTAGATGGGGCTCTGGACTAGGAATGGACGATATTGTACCAGTCGCCGGCCCCTGCGAAAGTCGACCCAGAAAAAACAACTCAACTGTTGTCATGGTTAAAAAGAAGCTCAAAGTCTAGGGCTGGATCTGACCGTTATTGGCGACGGGAATAGACTCATGGTGGGAACTTCCCATTCCAAGCACAATGGAATGCAACCATCATGATGCTTGCCGTTGAACCTATATGAGCCCGTCTGGGTCGATGGGGGCGCCAAAGTCCGTCAACCCAGAGCAAATGAAGCGTAATGAAGCATGGTGGACGGAGGGGGTATCGTATGGTGGAGCCATCGATAACTCCGCCGCCCGGGGCCGGTGGCTTGCTTTCTATATCTCTCATTTGGCGATGAGTGGTGGCCCTCAGGCAGACTGCTCCCACTCGCCAGCGACCCCCTCTGTCCAACGCGCCAAGTGATGCGAGGCAGATACATAAACAGAACCGACAAGTCGACAGTATCTTCCGGGAAACTGCGCCATGCTGCTTGGGTCCGTTGCCCAAACTCTGCCGTTACGTTGCGTTGCGTTGCTTGGGCTGCTCTTCTTGAGGAGGCGCATGAGGCTGCGTTCTGGAACGGGCCAAAGGTGGCCAGCGGATGATCGCGTTCAGATATCCATTTTTGGATACCCTCCATGTTTGCGAAGATCTCTGCGTCGCCAATCTGCCTTGCGGGTTGTCATGGTCACTGACGATAATCCATCAGTTTCTCGTCAGCACCAGGAGCACGATTCTTGAGTCATGTCCATAAACTTCTCCGACAATCAAATAATGTTAATAATAGCCAAGGAACATGATAATATTGCATGGACAAACAGTACTGTATGGGTACGTACTTGTTACCACCTGTAAGCAATTGGTGTATTACTTACTTTGTCGGCCGCTCACCTCATATCCCGTCTCTCCAGCAGCCCTGCCTAGGTACGGATACCCAGGCTTAACATGTATGGCTGCTTCTCTTTCCTGAGCATTCAGGTACTTGGTCGACACGGCTGAGGTCGTTTCTGTGAAGACTCCACACATTGTTCAGAGCCAACCATCCCAAAGTTGTTGACGCCCGGCCGCCGTTGGTTCTGCTAACCGTCTCTAATCGAGCGAGCACATGGCCTTCATGCCTCTTCGAATCCTTCCCGTGTGTGCATCTCTTGCTGGCTGCTGTGCGGCTCAACCAGCCTCACCGTTGCATTCTACCAGCATTCTCACCGCTGATATGAACAGCGACTGGCAAATGCGCCCCGCGCCGTGAATGTACGGAGTAAGAATCCGAGACTGTGCGCGAGTGTCTGAGACAATGACGGCCCTGTACGACAGTGAAGGACAAATTGCTCATGTCCGAAGGCATGAGCCAAAGCCCAGATTCGTAAAGCTCCAAACGACGGACCCCCGCTAAAAGCTGACACTGCCTGGCGGCTTCGGGGTGCAGTTAGCCCGATGGCGTTGAATTGGGTCGATGAAGGCGGGCTGATTGGAACTTTGTTGAAGTGGACTTCCCCTCGCTAGGCACTAACCAATCTCACGTGGAGAATCTTCGGGGTTAGGAGAGGGTAGAGGTAGGGGAAATTTGATGGTGGGAGGGCACCTCATTGGCGACTGTAGATGTATGGCTGACTTGGCGACTGATTGCGAGAGATTGATGAACACGTGCCGGTGAGAGGGCGAGGGGCAAGAGAGATTCCTCCGTGTTTGTGGATGCAGAAGTTGAAAGTTGTTGGAACCTACCTTAGGCACGGAAGTGTTTTACTTTTACCACGAATCACCACAAACACGGGCGTCTACATACCCTATACTTTTATATATTACACGGGCGGGCACTGTGGTTATTTACAAATGCTCGGTGAAGCGGCTGTTGCTTCTCAATAATACGAGTCGACCAACAAAACCAATTGCTCGTTGCCATCCGTTGTTGAATTTACGGGAAAGCTGATGTTTTTAATGCCCGCCGTGGCTGATATACGAGAATCGTGGCAAGCCCAACAGTCAAGTCAGTCTGGCATCCAAAGCCTCACCAATAGTTTAATGGATCCCTCTCAGCCGCGGTATCATTTACCGCGCGGACTCCGTGGATGTTATGGTTACTTCAGCAAAAAGGGGCGACAGTCATCCATGTACGTAGTACGTACCACGTAGTAGATGCTGCGTAAAGGCGCTCACCTATCAATGTTTCCACGGATATGCCGAGCATGACAAACGACTTGACCTAGGGAAAGCAAGGGCATCCGTTTCAGCCTTGCCAACCAAAGATCCTGCCCTAGTTCGCCCGGGCCAACCTAAGTGGAGGAGCCATTGGGGGACGGGGGCCTTTTAGTGAGGTACGTACGAGAAACTAAATGAAGTTCTGTTTTCGGAAAGCAGGACGGGATCGGCAGTGGATCCAATCGGTCCCTCCCCTCGGTACTCTGCGAACGGCGTTGCCCTGCTTACCCACCTCCACGGAACAGCGAGATCTGTAATCCTCACAATGGCTTCCGTATTTTCTCCAATTACATACCATCAGGTGCAATGGGCAGCGAAAACGGAGAAAGTAGCAGGTCATCATTGGCCCGTTCGCCAATGGTCAGGGCCATAGACTTGACCGATTGGTAGACTGACGCTGCTTACAGTCATCAGCCTGCGAGAGGAGTGACTATTCGGAACGAAGCTACATTGACGTATAAAGAAGCAAGTGCTTCCTCCTGAATGCTGAAACATCACCATCAAAGAGTCACAAGAGTCATCGCTCAGCAGAAAGTTGCACAAAATTAGAGAATTCGTTCAAAAACGCCAAACCAAATCGACACCCACGTTCATAACCAGCAACATCACATCTTTCACAATGTCTTCTGAGCCAAAGCCTCTCCCTCCCGTCAAGCGGTATATCACCACCCACGATGCTGACGGAAACGCAATCTGGGACGACTCTGTCCCCGTCGTGGTCCAGGACCAGCGCAACGGCGGCTTCACCACCCATGCTTCGTACATCAACGAAGACGGCTCCAATGACCTCAACGGCGACAACGATCTCCAGGCCTACCGGGAACATCCTTTTGAGAAGGATCTCGCCCCGGCTTCTGGCTCCGCTCTCCGGGTTGTTGACTTCTGGCCCGGCTTTCCGGCTGTCATGCATCGAACTGCCAGCGTCGACTATGGCGTCGTGATGGAGGGTGAGATCGACTGTGTTCTGGATAATGGCGCTACGAAGACGTTTCGAAGAGGCGACATCATCATCCAGAGGGGTACGAACCATGCGTGGAAGAACTCGGGCACCGAGATCGCTCGTGTCTGCTTTACCCTTCTGCCCTCGCCCCCCGTCAAGGTACAGGGCAAGGAGCTCGAGGTTCACGGCTTTGCTGATCTAGCAGGGCTCGCTGAGGAGGCAAGCATCTAAGCATTTACAGAACACAACGAGGGGAACAACAGCGAATCATACTCGTCGCCTCCACTGAAGGTCTTGTTACCAAGTCAAAAGCGTGCCTGCCCACAGTAATACAAGGGATAATTGTATTCTCAGCCCTTTGCTGTCCCCGCGCGCCCATCGAATTTTCATTCCATTACCGTGAACGTCATATCCAAGAACCCCTCACCAACCATGTAGAACTCGGAACCCATCCCGTGCAAACTGAAACGAGAGCGGCCGCCGCAGCCCTGCCACAATGTCCCCCAGTCTGTCCTCGTCTGCCTCCGTCACAAGCCGCTTGCGCACCAGGAAGTCCAGCATCACTAGACCACAGTTGGGTTTCCATTGTCGATCTCTCAGGCTCCGCTTCACCTCGTCTACCGCCAGAGCCTCGAACCTCTCGATACTACGCTCCTCGGCTCGTGGCTGGAAGCCGGCGTCGTCGATTTTGAGGTCGTACACAAAACGCACTCCAGGCTCTAGGTGGCCTTCGTTTACGCGCCCTGCTTCGCCGTTTTTGCAGTCGTAGAAAGTGATGGCTGGAGCTTGCTTGACTGACCCAACTAGTCTCCGCCGGCCGTCTGCGTCGTCGACGAAGACCTCTCTGGTGGCCAGGTCAAGATTCAGCCCAGCCTCCTCCCCGGCCTCTCGCTTCAGCGTGACGCAAGGCGACAGGACACCTGATACCCGATCCGTCGGGTCCATGCCGCCGGCAACAACCTGATCCAACATGCCAGAGTAGCTGACATTGACACCCTTGGCACGATGCGAGACCCAGATCCGGTCGATGCTCTCTCTGCCGTCTGCTAGTTTGACGGTGTAGACATTGAGGTGGACTCCCACCGTGATTACCCCAAACAGACCTCGTGCCGGCAACGGAATAGTCAGGTCTTGTCGTTTGAAGTCAGCGACATGAAGTGGCTGGAACTCTCGCCGTGGTCCGCTCTTAGCGAGCCACCGGTCGAAGCAGCTGTTGAATCGCCCGCGGTTCAGGAGACACAGATCAGAGAAGGCTCGACGGCAAGAAGCCGCGGCATCCTCTCCTGCTCGAAGCTTGGGATTGAGGTGGATTGTCCGCGTGTGCCGGTCGATGTTGAAGTTCTCCCGGTCCCATGCCATCTCTCTCTGGACACAGTCTCGCATGTAGCCCACGACTTCGTCGATTGCCACAATGCGAAACTTCCAAACATCCTCTGAAGCGATAGTGTCGATTTTGTTTCCTTGCTCGACAACGCCGTAGAGCGACACGGTGTTCAAGGTGCGAGAAATGGGCCCAGTGTATACAATCTCAGGAGCCGAACACAAGTTGAGTCGCGGCGACGCCGTGGCCTCAACCGAGGGCTGGGCTAATCGCGTCGAAGCCATCATGGCTCGTGCAGTTTGCCTGATTTCCAAGACCCCAAGAAGGGGGGCTTTCAGTGCCAGAAGGGGCCCAGTGCCAGAGGAGGCCTTTTGTGGGTTTTCAGGATCGCAGCCCGAGGAAGAGGCGAGGATGGAAAATCGACATCAAGTCCGTTTGCACTCGCATGGATATGTACCAGTCTCTGGCCCGTGAACCACAGCCGCGCAAGCTCAGGTGGCCACAGCCTTTCTCGCCTCTTGGAGGTTGACCGATGTGAATAGGCAAGGTAGTTCGCCCCCTCTTCACGTCGAATTGCCTCTCTTCAAACTTTCAGTGCTCTTGACCGAGTTGAAGTTGTCTCTGCAGGCGGATTGTTGGTCACCGACGACCATGACGCCGGTACGACAGGCGGCCCGCCTTGCCTTGAGTGAGTGATTGAGGGGTTATTCATGCGTGTTTCGAGTCGTCTGGTCGTTGTCCAGCATTCAATGTCTGGGACACACATGCACATTGAGAGCTGAGCTTGCATTCTTGCGCGAATAGAAAGGCAATTGAATGTGCATGATGTGTTTGTACACGGGCGAGGTGTCTCACAACAAAAACAAAACAAAAGTATTTGGTTATGGCGGGGGTGGCTGGCGGCTCATCTCACCACCCGCCTCACGGCATCCCAGGGTTAGCAACAAGTCAGAAGTTCCATCGTCTTTGCAATTCTTTCTTGGTTGGTTCAAATTGTTACTCTATAGCGACCGTTGTTCCCTTCGGAGCTCTCAGCTCTCAGCTCTCGGTATCACGACCAGTCCAGTGGTGTCCGTACCGGTAGAGTGGTCCTCACCGGGACTTGGGTTGTGTGTCTTAGGTGACACTACAGATGAAGCATTGATTGAATGTTGTCCTCTTGCGCCTTGATCCCTATGCCGATTTCCCTTGGTATTTCCAATTTACATATCCCGTGTTTCGTTTCGTCGTGTCAATCTCCCAAACACACCTATTACAAATAAACGCCCTCGAATGATCGTGGTAGTTTGTGTCGTCGAGGACTTAGTGGGCAGCAGTGCGCCTGTTGACTCCTGTACCCGCATAGGCCGCCGCCTTGGTGAAAGGATGGTCGTAGAGTCTCGTGCCAGCCGAAGCGGCGACGGCGACGGCCGCGGCCGCGGCTGCGGTAGTAGTCGTGTCCTCGATGGCATGTTGTGCGAGTACCGGTGTGGATAGCGTTGCTGTCGCAGTACAGAGGTTACATAGTTCCATCTGAGGTTCAGGCGTGAGGCAGTAGAAGGGGCTCGAGCATTTACGAGCACAGCGAGTGAAGTCGATGACCGTCTCGCCGAGGCTACTGCGGCAGACCTTGCACACCCGCTGAGCGATTACGGTATGGCACATGTTGAAGATGTTGTGGAGAGGTCTGGTGTAGGTGGGTATTGATTGTAAAGAGAAGGACGACAATATGTTATAAAGAGAAGTCCGGGTAACAGTTGACAGCCTGGAAGCTTCAAGTAGAATGTGTCGAACGGCTGGTTGTTTAGTTTTGTAACACGGGTATAATGAGGCCTCGCAGCAGTGCCGACGTAAGCATCCTGGGGCGCAGCCGAGATTGTTTGTTATTGTTGAGGGAGGCTTGGCTGTATCTCAGGCATAGATAAGAGGTGTCAAAGAACAACTTCTTTTATCCGGCCACCAGATAACAAAGGCGAGCGAGCGAGCCCCTTAACGGGCCTCGGGCTTCTTTTAACGTTCCGCAAGACGTCGCAAGTTTCAGGATTCTCGGGGAAGACCACCGGTAGCAGTGACCGCTGCATGACGCAGGGTAGTTAACAAGGTTAGCTTCGTGAGCAGGAAGAGGAGAGCTCTCGAGAGGGAGCGTGTGTGTGACATGGACAATCATCATATGACCGTTTTACCTGCTCAAAAGGGACCTTGAATAAGTCCAGGGGGAAGCCAAAGCAAATTGACAACGAGGACAGCGGCGGGCTATGAGATGAGTGGGTGTGAAAGAGCCGCCAGCGAAGAGAAGAGTCGGGCCTCACTACGACGGGAGTGGCTCAAGCCAGGCTGTCAGCCTAGAGAGAGTGATTTGATACGGGTTGATATTGGATTTGGTGGTTGAAGAAAGCGTGTGCCTTGTGTCACCCAATAATCCGCCAGTAGATGATGCATTCGTGACCAAGGGTAACGTTTCCCCGCATTGCACCAGCCGCGAATGGGGTAAAAAGTACCACCTAGGCGGAATTTACCTTGGGGCTACTGCAAGGACTTGCCTTAGGCTGCCTTAGGCATGCAATCGCGATCAGGGCCGATCAAGCACTTGAGGAAAGGAGAGAGGGAAAGGAAAAGGGAAGACATTGACTGTACATGTTCATAGCGATGGCGACACGCGTCCCGGGCCGTTTCTCCCGCATTTTGCTTTTCCCTCTTTCTCTTATCCCCGGACCCCGGTCTCCGACTGGCTCAATTTGAGTTGAACTTGAACGCGAGCTCAACCCTCAACCCCCTTGGCCCAACATCCTTGCTCACCACCACGTCACGGCTCGATCATAAGACCAGGCAATCCCCAGGCAAGTGGTTGACAGCTGACGATCTATCAATCTATCTCACGGCTTGCTGGATTACCCCTTGCTACCTGCCAAACCAACGGGATGATGCTTGCTGTGATGTGATGTGATGTGATGTGGTGTGAGGCAGGGGATGAATGTCGCCTGCATGCTCTAAATGTACAGTACATGCACAATCGAAGGGAGATCGACAATGCCATCAACAACACCCAAGGTAGCCGTCACGCTCTCACTGCATGTAACATCAAGGCCGGCCTGATACCTCCGCGTCTTTTATGTAATCCAACTGCCATCTCGATCAAGTTTCACAGAATTGTGGCTCTCATCTCGTCCATGTTGACCACGCTTTGTCGAATCTTCCATTGCTGCCGCGCAGACCGTCTTGGCCGCCTCTGACGCCGCCATGCTTTGGCCCTGCATGGCACCGAAGCGCTGAAGCGTTTTCCGGATAAAGGGATAAAGGTGCCGTATCTCTGCTGTGCCTCTGGTGTCATCTTGTCCAGTCCGGCCAGCTGCATTGATGTCTGCCCAAGATTGGTCTCGCCAATACCGTCATGTGGACAAACCAGCTTGAGCTGTAAAAGCGGGTTGACACCCTCCATCTCGTACACCAGGGAGTCCATGAGCATGTTCATGGCAGCTTTGCTGGCTCCATAGGGTCGAATCGGTGGCAACCCATAATGCCCCCCCCGGCCCCGGACCCAGCGTAGACGATTCTCGAAGGATACTCTGCTTGAGTTGTTGCGCGTCGGTGTGGTATGAATTCTTTGATGAGCCCCAGGGTTTCCAATTGCTCACTCGTCAACGTTGAACTCTCCGCCCCAAGCCGGCCTCTGAAGCGCCATACCGAAAACGCCGACCCCAAAGTTCTTTCGAACGGTGTCA
This sequence comes from Fusarium buxicola, assembly GCA_014899095.1. Lineage (NCBI taxonomy): Eukaryota > Fungi > Ascomycota > Sordariomycetes > Hypocreales > Nectriaceae > Fusarium > Fusarium buxicola. The sequence goes on along the minus strand of JAAVUK010000014.1, from coordinate 77,882 downwards.
ATGTCTAGTTGTTCCAGGACCCGTATCCCGTAATGTATTATTGACTACTACGTAGTAGGAGGTCGATCTTCTCAAACCTTCCGATAGCTTCAGCCACTGCTGGCGGGAAGGTTTCGGGTTTCGACAGGTCAAGTTATTGGACCAAGAGAGTCCCTTGGCCATCATAAAACGCCCGCAGAGATGGAGAAGACGTGTTCCCAGCCATAGCTTGGTGGCGGCCAGACCAGCTCCTGAATTGGTGCCAGTAATGAAAACAGTCATTGCCATGAGGCTGATACAAGGAGATGAGCTCTGTTCCTGTCTGGCAATTCTATTTAGTCTTGGCCGGTTGAATGTCTAATTATATTCGTTCTGAGTTGAGAGTAATCGATGGATTATCTTATCCAAGGCAGTTCAACTTGGATGCTTTGATAGCAAGTGGCTTACCCTAGTCACTTGACCGAGGGCAACCATTGCTCAATCAATGTGTTGCGACCCGCTTCAAAACAGCTGAAGGTTTTTGAACATGTGAAAATTGGTCGTTCAAATGATATCAGCCAAAGAAAGAACGAGACTTCTCATATCCATCTCGGGTTAGTGGAAACGAGGTTATGTGGCTCAAAGTCAGCCACTACTGTTAGCCGATTGTGACGTATGGTATGAATCCAGGAACTCAGCTTGGTTGACAGGCAGTGACATTTCTGGGAGAAAGATGCGGGAAGACTGATGAAAGCAAAGATCCCCTCAACCTCGTAGCGAGTGGTCATCAATGATGAACTTCAGTGAACGTGAGCCACCCAAGTGTTTTGGCAAGATGTCGGGTTGATGGATTGGAACAGCTCGCAGGTCGCAGCGCGCGCAGATGCGTGTGAAACTACAAGAGAGCTATTCAACTCAACTGCATTGAAGTAGCCACCTGAACTTCTAAATGCCTTCCCTTCCGGATTGTTAGCTGGCCGTTTGATCCATGTTGTTTCATGAGCCTACTAAGATACAAGTGTGTGGGGGGAAGGGATCGCAAACGTCTGTAACTTGATTGGCCCACGGTTTCGCGGCTGTCTTACGTAACCCGGGATGAACTCGCGGACCGGCGACAACCTCAATCGGTAGATTTGGGTGCGGCTTCTTCCCACGAAGACCTCACGATCAATCGCTCAATTGAACGCAATCTAACCCGCCCAACATGTTCGCCGCACGACAGAGGGCAGTCTGCGTGGCCCGACAGCTGCAGCGAACAGCGCGGACCTACGCTTCCGAGGCCCACGGCCACCACAAGGCCGCCGAGGTCAACGAGTCGTTCAGTGTACGTCAAAACAGCCGCAGCAGGGGCATCACGCCGCCCACAGCTACCAGAACCCTTCCGGTTGGGGTCAATGGCATTTTATATGCTGACTAGACTTCCTAGACCGGATCTCTCCTTACCGTTGGGGCCTTCTTCAGCACCGTCCTCGTCTACCAGTTCGTGCCCCAGGAGGGCGACCGATCTTATTTCCTCAGCCTCATCGACAAGTACCAGTCGCGCGCCAAGGACTGGGAGGAGATCAACGCCCTTCACACCAAGGCCATGGAGCAGGCTGGCTTCGACCGAAATCTCTTCGAGAACGGCGGAAACAAGCACCGATTCATCGATGTCGCATTCCCCGAGTTCGTCCCCCTCCCTAATCTCCAAGATCCCATAGAGTCCGCCAGCTCGCCGAAAGGAATAAAGGAGACATTGTATCTACCGATGGATTGCTAACCGGATTAATAGGGCCGTCCAGAACTACTCTCCCCGAAACAACGTTGCTGGTCACCTTGCCAACATGGACCACGTCGTTGAGCACTACCGACAACAGCACCACAAGGAGGAGGAGCGGAAAGCTACTAAGCTGGCCCAGAAGCAGGAATGAGGGCTGTACACTAGAATTCGGATCGGACATATGAATTCATTTCTCATCAAGTCAACAAGAACGCTTTCTCGTTCGCTGTGTGTGTAGTGCATTCTAACCACGGACGAGGTTATAAGTTGCTTTGATAAGCCACACGTCTTTCCTGGTCTATGAAGCTGCCAACTAACAGATAACGACCTACCGACATCTCCATGACTCGTTCCCCTCCTGTTTCCAAAAGCTGGTCTTGAAAGGGTAGGTACTTTGGGTGATATACTTAGGTACCTAGCAGATCTCGATCCTGATGGCAAGTACGACAGTCTGGTTCATGTTTGTTCGTACTAGGATGAACCTTTTATGCAGCAATGGATTCTCATTATTTGGCCTCTCTCACAAACGTTGATTATCTGGGATCCAGGCAGTTAGTTGTTTGCACCATCCGTCATTCATTACCAGTATTGCTATCCGTTTGCTTAGTCGGGCCCTAGGCAATTTGTACCACTTTATTTATCTCGAATTCAAGTTATGGCGTCTTTCGACGGTTCTGTGTGTTCCCCTCGGCTAGCTATGGAGCGGTCGAAGCGATCTTCTGGTAAGGGTGCAAGATATGGGTACGGAATTGGTGTGATTTTGATTCCTATATTAGGACGATACCGTTGGCGTCCATATCTCGAACGTCCCGCTCAAGGAACTACAGGAACACCTTCGCGACATGGATCGCTGAGTTTGAGAAGCTCGGGTATGTTGCCGAACTACAACCTTGTCCTTCCTAACAACCCCCAGAAATGACTACCCGCAATGTTTATGAAACTGACAGCAAGGGCTGGGATAGACACGATCGTCACGGAAAAAGCAGAAACCACCCCGACAACAGCAAGCATTCGGGTCTTTCCATCCTCCAAGGCATCAATATTTCATGAATCAGGTGTGGCCCCTGGCCCCCTGCCGCAGAACTTGGATGCCGTCGTTATCCTGTCGACACATAGTCGCCGCAACCTCGGCGTCTTTGCGACTCAAGACCTCCCTACAGGCCACAAGATTATCATCGAGAAACCAGCGATATCCTGCGTCCACTGGTGTCAGCGATACGGCAGAAAAACCATTGGCGATGTGTGGAACAGCTTGAATGAGCAACGCCGTCGCGAGCTCTCGCTAGCCTTTACCAGTCTGCGCAAGATGCCGATTCACCGTCAAGTGAGCAACTCAGAGCGGAAGAAGCTGGTAACCTTTGTTGAGGACTACGCCTTCTGGGATCCGCCGCGCAAGAAGGCCCATGTCTTCCGACTGACGTCGCATATCAACCATGCTTGCACCTCATGCGCTAACGCAGAGCATTGGACAGACTCGGAGGATCCCAACTACATGACCGTCAAGCTCGTCAAGCCTGTCATGACCGGCCAAGAGATCTTCATCCACTACGGCAAGAGGCGGATGCGATTTGGCTGCGGCACCTGCGGTGCCAAACGGAATCCGAAATTGCCTGAGAGCAGGGGCAAGGGCTTCAGCTAGGGCTTCAAGATCTTGCTCCACGGAAGGGTCCCACGTAGGGTTTCGCGATGGGTCTAGAAGATAACCGGAGATACGAACCTTGAATCCACATGATGTCATCAAGTCTCGGACGATTTCATTTGTCCTTGTTGAACAAGTCTGGCGGGCAGTGTGCAGAGTTACCTACCCATGGAGAAAGCGAAGGCCACTATTGACCAAACAAGCATCACAAAGTTTCAAGCATCAGCGATAATGTAGGGTAGTCATCAAGCGGACAATGCTCCTTTATTGTACTATCGTCGTACCCATTGTCATCAGCAACTTTGATAGATGCGTTGCCCATCTACCGAACCAGTCCTTTTCGCCCATAAATGTCCGTGAATGCAGAAACCACCCGAGCCCGCAACCTTCTTACTTGAGGGGAATGAAACGAGAAGAGTGCGTGGCACCAATACCGGGCCTACCGTGCTTGACAGGCTTGCTAGGGGAGGGTCAGCATTTGTGGCATCTCGCCAGGACTCCGGGCAACGTACTATGAGATGGAGAACTCAGCCAGATAGTGACCAACCATCTCAGGCTTGATCTCAACCTGGTTGAACTCCTTGCCGGAGTAGATACCAATAACGCTACCAATCATCTCGGGGACGACAATCATGTCTCGGAGGTGAGTCTTGACGAGGTCGGGCTTCTCGTTGGGCTTAGCCTCCTGCTTGGCCTTTCGGAGCTTCTTGATGAGACCCATGGGACGTCGCTTCAGGCCACGGTTGATCCTGCGGCGGGCACGAGCGTGGACAACATCGCGGAGCTGGTCGGAGGAGAGGTCGAGGAGCCTGCGTGAGGGGATCACATATCAGCATGAGCCGTTCTCAGTCGTCACTCGTTGATCCCAAGATGCAATCATTTCCATCGTCAGGGCGGCAGAGCGCAGGGTTCGCGGCAGCAACATACTGGTCAAGGTCGATTCCTCGGTAGGAGAACTTTCGGAACGCTCTCTTCTTCTTGATCTCAGCGGCCTCCTCGGCGTTCTATAACCAGGCACAAGTCAGTCAAACTCTTTTGTTCGTCCCAAATGAAGTCATTTTCGCGAGCGGGTGGCGGGCAAGCGGCGGCGCGGTAGGTAATCGAGGAACCACGGCGGCAGGCGTCTTCTGAGGAGATAGGGAAATCGGGAGCACACGTACGTATTCGTCAGCCATGATCGCGGTGTTGTGTTGGTTGAAGTCGCTGGTCTGCCGAAGAGCGAATATTGGAGTCGACTTTGTCAAAGGCGGCGGGGGTTGAGTCGAGTCGCTTAATTTTGTGTGCCCTCCAGCTGCCCCTTCATCACGTGCATAAACCTGTCACGTGATGGTGCCAGACTGCAACGAGTCCACGGTGAGCTGGAGGTGCCGTTGATAAAGACATCGGCTAAAAAGCGGTTAATACTGGAGCCATGACGGGACGGGAGCAACGAAACAGAAAATAGCTGGACTTGGTCTGGCTTTTATTTCAACTCTGTAGTTCTCCCTCTTGACTGAGCTCTCCATCTCAAGCCAGCAAGCCGAGCTCGAGGCCGTAATTATGTCTAGTTCTCAGTTATAGTGCTGGCACTGAGCATTCTCTCCTGCGGTCGCACAGTGAGATGATAGGTAGCATGCATGCCTAGGTAGCTACTCGCACTTCGTTGCTGAGCTCACTCACATTTCAGGGCTTCAAGGGCGACAACTTAGGCATTAAGCTACGAAATTGCCGATGCCATTGACGACTGATTTGACCCTTGCGGTGGAATGCATATAAGAGCCGCACAGGACTTCCAGGTTTGCGAGCAAGATGATTCTACCTTATTGACCCCAAGTACTTGAGTACCTTGGTACTGCCATAACTTCCATTCAGGTATTGGCGTGCCGTCACCTCCGCTGCAACCCGGCAGCCATGGAACCGAGCTACCGAGCAACTTTGTTCCTTTTCCGCCTATTTATCGCGCTGATTCTGGGATGTTGGTTGGAATAAAGAAGCGAGCAAGCCCGGCCAAGACACTCGGCTTGCGTCCCTCCTCTCATCTTCTGACTCTTGTCCATTCTCGCCTCTTTTTTGTGTTTCGTCCTACATTGGCAGTGTAACCTCGGAGTGTCCTGTTTTCTCGGCGTTGAGCTTCGCGTCAAGACGGGATGGGTTACGTTGTACTTCTCTTCTGTTTTTGAGCACTTACGCAGTACATCCTATAAGCGATGGTTCCCTCGAGAATGGATGGGCCGTCGTGGGTCGCCGAGTCCCCGGTGTTGCTGCAATGCTCTCTTTACCTGCTCATGATACTTGCGGTGGTGACTCGGTGAGATGGGTCTCCAAGACCCCAAGACTTCCAAGACCGCATACTCGGCACACCCAAAGCCGGCTTCATTTCCCCCTCGTCAGAGACTCTCATGCGCCCAGAAACCCGCGGCTCATCAGCCAAGACCATGGCACGGCACTCACTGGGGCCGAAAGGCTCGGCTTTTGCAGGCTGGCCACTACGAGCATTGGCCAGCGCCCTGGGCAGATTGGTCATGGGCCCCGGGCAAACGAGGCAGAGGCCGCAGCGCCCACCACGACGATGATGGCTGATGATGGGCGGTTGCCGGCTGCGTCGATGACGGTGAGTATCCGTATCGCTGCCCCTGTTACAAGCTGTAGCTACAACAACCTTGAGCAAGCCCTCCAGCTCCTCATCGAGCCTCGACAAGAAGAACCAGGCGGCAATGCCCAGACTCGCAGCGGTCAGCGTGCAATGCATCGGCGCAATCCTGGCCTTGGCATTTCTCGGCGTCCACCCGTGATAAGATTTCGCCAAGCCTTCAAAGGCCTCTGAAGGGGGAACACCAACGCTACCCGTCATCTCGCCGCTGGCATGGACTAGTTCTCTGCTTGTCCATCTCTTTTCGTTCCTTGTCCTTCTTGTCCCTGCTTTCTCGTCTTCTCACCATCCCCATCTGGTCGTTTCCTTCAAATTCTCCAAACCTGCGCCCGGATGGCCTTCCAAGTCGTCAGAGACACTGTCCTCGACCTTGTACTCGCCTTCAGGTGAAGCTCGTGAACCCCTCTACGATTCCTCGCTGCGACTCGGCGTTGCGCATCATCTGCTCAGCCCCACGGTAGCTCCACGCACCGTAACCCAACAAACAAGCGAACCATAAGCCGCATGTCTGGATGGACGAGAGTAACGATTGTTGTTGAACCGCCGAGTAGGCTGCAAGCAAACTCACGGTGCGGCTTGTAGTTGAGTCGGCCTGGTGCCCTAGGTCTCTTGCAATCATTGAGATCTATCGTGGTCGCTCGACGCTATGTCCTCGTCACCTGAGGAGGAGGCCGCAGTCTCCTCGACTCTCTCCGGCGCCGAATCCAGCTTCCTGTCTTTGTCACTGGCCTCGACAGCGTCGGTCGCTCCCTCGTCAACCGTTTCTCTTTCCGATCCGACGCCGACGCCGACTTCTATGGTGCTCGCGCCCTCGCCGACCGATGATAATCTCGATAGCGACCAGACATACCCTCCAATGACTACGGACTGGACCGCGCCGCTCAGTTGCACATGGACTTTTGATGCAGACAGGACGCCAGGGCTTGGCGCTACAGGGCCTGTAGCATGGCTTGACCTGGAACCAATCCCAGGAGCCAAGTCGCTGTCGTGCTATCCCGACGGCATGTTCACCGAAGGCCGCACAGGTGTTTTTAGTCCGGGTACATGCCCTCATGGATGGACGACCGTATCGCTGCGAGTAGAGACGGATGAGGCTAAGGAGGATGAGACTACCACAGCTATTTGCTGCTCGTCGTAAGTTATGTGTAGAAGTATATTCGATCTCCCTAACCATCGTAGGGAATTCTTCTTGGATGGAAACCTTTGCAAGCGATCAGTACCTACAGTGGTAGCTGTTCCCATCACTTACAACCATACGGCCCGTTCCTATGATGTGCTGTCGGATTCAACGACAACGCTGTATAGTGCAACAGTTGCTGTGTACACTATTCGAGCCCTGTTCAAAGACGGGGATAAAGATGCTCTAGGGCTTAAGGATGAGGATGACATTGGCCCGGAACAACCTCACGAGACTTTGTCTCTTGGCGCACGGATTGGAATCGGCGTGAGTGTTGCGGTCTTTGCCCTACTGGTCATTGGAGCTGTAGCCTTCTGGCTTGTCCGCAGAGAGCGAGCAAAAACCAAGAAGAAACGGTCACACGAGCTCAATGCTATGCGTATCAGACATCACGGCCCAGGAGAGCTAGGGGACGACCTTTACGTCACGGGCAATGGGCACCACAGGAGTGTTCGGAGCCGCCGCCAAGTAGAGCCGCCGCCAGCATACGAGGTTGCAGCGGATTCGAACAGTATGACGGACAACGATGGCCGTCTGAGCGAGGATGCGGCAGCGAGGGACGAGGAAATCAGGGCGTTACAGGTTCAGAAAGCTGCGATTCAGCGCCGCATCGAAGAGCTGAAGCGGAGTGAAACGGAACAAACCCAAGAAGAGAATCGGCAACAATGAAGCACCTGTGCCGACACTGGGACGAAGAGGGTGAGGGATCATGACTTGGATGGGAAACGGCCTGCTATACCTGTGATACCACTTTGCACGGCCACGGCACGTCGCTGTGAGCCATTGTTTTTTTTTCTACGTATGGATACTTCTAACGGGAAACATCTGGAGGCTTACAGCGGTTGATATGACAGAAAAACACGCCGAATAAAGCCACTTGATGCTGTAAAATCTTCTAGATTAGACCGGATGCCTGTTGTGTCAATGATGATGTGTGGTTCAGATGAGCACTCGACACAAGTGAGCCTCTGTGAGCATAAACTCGTAGTAGAGGAGACGCAATCCTCATTTACGCGTGGGATAAATGAAGGCTTCACGGCAATTTCCGAATCCACTTTGGTTTTGAATCAAATATCTGGCATCTCATTCACTAGTCTATATACGGAGGTACCTTTACATGTGAAGGCTGATAACCTCAAAGCATTCTCTGATATGGTTCGTGTATCTACCTACCTAAGCAGCATCTAAACGGATGCATGGATGTACTTGTTGGATTTGCATGATCTTGAGATCCTAGACCCGAGCCGCACGATTGATAGTTAATTCAGCCCAGCATCTCAATTGTCTGGGCTTCAAGGGTACTGTAGTGATTCTCACCTTGGTGGGTTTCATAGGCCACTGCGTCTTGCCGAGCTCGTTATGGACTCTGGGGACTGGAAATATCACATCCAAAGGATTAAACTGACAAGGGACAGCCGGCTGACAGGTGCCACGACACAACGAACCCAAGGGTCTATTTGATGTCTCTGGAAGCATGGGGCAAACCAAGCAACCTTGAACCTTGAACCTTGAAGCGCAATAAAGCCTAGCTCGAGCCACTACCAGCCATTAGCTATGACCATCAGTAACAATTTGCCCCAGAAAAGGTTGGCAGAAATGGTAGCACAGCAGAAGGCCCCTTGCAAGCGCAGTTCACTCGATGTCAGGGGTCCCTAGGCTTCGCTTTCAATTGGCGGTGAGAGACCGCGTGGGTACCTGGTCTTTGCGCGGGAATTCGCTGGCGCCCGAGGTACCCCGTGGGATAGCATGAGACGGCTCGACAGCTTTGCGGCGTCTGTTTGTTTGGATCGACCCCGCCAATGCCCACCCACAGAACTCCAAACACCTACCGGAAAATCATCACCACGCCCCTTCTTCCCTCCCCCCCTCAAGCGCTGCGCGCGTATTTATCCTTTATCCTCTCAACTTCACGTCTCGTTGTAGGTCCCTTAGCTTCATTCATACACAATGAAGGGCGAGGTAAGTTGTGTGCTTGCTGCGAACCACTCCTCTATCTGGCACACTCCCAAGATGGTTCGAATGTTCCACCTGGTGTTATAGCTGGGGACGTCTCCGGCTTTCTCTACCCCCTAATCGTATGAAACCGTGACCGAGCTTGCCGATGCTGATTCTTCGTGATCCAGATTCTTCACCTTCACCTGGGCCAGGCTGGTACCCAGCTCGGTAACTCTGCTTGGGAGCTGTATGTCTCTGCCGGTCTCTCCTGGAAGCGCCATCGCTCGATCACCGATACCGAAGCTGACCGATATCTTGAATAGCTACCTCCTCGAGCATGGCCTCGGTCCCGATGGTCGCCCTGACCCCAATGCCCCCGACATTGGTGAACCCGGCTCTTTCGAGACCTTCTTCACCGAGACCAACAGCGGCAAGCATGTTCCTCGTTCCATCTTCGTCGATCTCGACCCCTCTCCCATTGACGAGATCCGCACCGGTGGCTACCGTCACCTCTTCCACCCCGAGCTGTTGATCAGCGGCAAGGAGGATGCGGCCAACAACTACGCCCGTGGCCACTACACCATTGGCAAGGAGATGGTTGACAATGTCATTGACCGCATCCGCCGCGTTGCTGGTGAGTCTCTCAACCCCGAAAGCTGCTCAGCTTTCTTTGATCGGTTGCTAATCGCACGACCTAGACAACTGCAACTCCCTTCAGGGCTTCCTGATCTTCCACTCCTTCGGCGGTGGTACTGGCTCTGGTTTCGGTGCTCTCCTCCTCGAGCGTCTCTCCACCGAGTACGGCAAGAAGTCCAAGCTTGAGTTCGCCGTCTACCCTGCTCCTCGAACCTCCACTGCCGTCGTTGAGCCCTACAACGCCGTTCTGTCGACTCACAGCACCATCGAGAACTCTGACTGTACTTTCCTCGTCGACAACGAGGCCGTTTATGATATCTGCCGTCGCAACCTCGACATCCCCCGGCCCTCGTACGACCACCTGAACCGCCTCATTGCCCAGGTTGTCAGCTCGATCACCTCGTCTCTCCGGTTCGATGGCGCTCTCAACGTCGATCTCAACGAGTTCCAGACCAACCTGGTTCCCTACCCTCGAATTCACTACCCCCTTATCAGCTACGCTCCCGTCATTTCCGCTGCCAAGAGCGAGCACGAGAGCTTCAAGGTCCAGGAGCTTACCTTCCAGTGTAAGCAATAATCGCTGTGCAACCTTGTTTGTTAAGTATGCTGACCCTTCTCAGGCTTCGAGCCCAACAACCAGATGGTGGTTTGCGACCCCCGAAATGGCAAGTACATGGCTGTCGCTCTCCTGTACCGTGGCGATGTCGTTCCTCGCGACTGTAATGCGGCTATCGCTGCCCTCAAGGCCAAGTCCTCGTTCAACCTTGTTGAGTGGTGCCCTACTGGTTTCAAGCTCGGCATCAACTACCAGAAGCCCATGGCCGCCCCCGCCGCTCCCGAGGATGGTGGTCTCTCTTCCGTCAAGCGATCCGTTTCCATGCTTTCCAACACCACTGCTATCGCCGAGGCCTGGTCGCGTCTCGACTACAAGTTCGATCTTATGCACAGCAAGCGTGCTTTCGTCCACTGGTACGTTGGAGAGGGTATGGAGGAGGGCGAGTTCACCGAGGCCCGCGAGGATCTTGCTGCTCTGGAGAAGGATTACGAGGAGGTTGCTGCCGACTCGTTCGAGCCCGAGGAGGAGGTCGAGTACTAAACAGTCGCATCTTGTGATTGATTTGCATGGATTCTTTCGACTTCTTTGACGCCATTTTAAGCAGCCGCTTTGTCAGGCCTCACGCTTGAGGCAATGCACTGTACAGAGAGAAGAGTTGTGAAGGACGTTGATTAAGATTCCCGGGTTTTTTTTTGGGATGGCACACGAAGAGGATGTGTTGGCCGCCACGCGCCAAAGTTTGGCTCAGGGTACCGTACCCCGTTAGGTACATGGTCTTTTCCTTCCAAGTTGGAGCCAGGTCCTAATAGACGAGACTATCCATTGACGCAAGTTTTTGGCAATTCTTTCTTATAAAGCAGGCAAGTAAAATTGATGATATATCCGTTTCCTTTCGATGTGGATCTGGGAGTTTGGTTAAAGTGATTTGGGTGATGTTGCTGTTGTGATAGAGATCCACGCGTGTCAGTTGAGTGTTAGGCATCTATCAATCATAAGAGTTTCCAGGTAGTCATGATGTGTCTTTTACCTGGGTAGGTACCTAAGCAACACTGATATTAGTAGAGAGAACGCAAGTGACCACTTGTAGAGAAGGCAACAATAACACATATGAGCAAGAAAGGAGAACGTATAAAGTAAACCTGGTCAATTTTTCGAGCTTAGCTGATGAGCCTGACAAGTACATTCATTTCTCATCTAAGCACCTGGCCACGGCCAAAAATCACTCGCAACTTTTCCGCTCCCCGTGCGGGCGCGGGGCCTCTCTCAGAAACCTCCGCTTCTATGTAGACTACAAAACACAAAAACACACACATCCCGCTAATGAGCCTAACCCGTCCATGCGTCATCTGCCATCTGCCATCAACTCTTCTTCTTCCATTCGGCAGCTCTCTTCGCGCCTCGACTCTGGGGCCTGCCCTTGCCCTTGCCCTTCTTGCCGAACTTGAGGTCCTTGGGCAGGCCGTCCCTGGCCGAGGCGCGGCGGCCTTCGAAGACGACCTGCTCCGGCGTCTTGAGGTCCGCATGCGAGCTCGAAACTCCGTCGGAAGAGCCCTTTGAGGGGCGATTTCCGTAGCGTTGCTGCACGGCGGCAGAGCGGCCGAAGAGCCTGCTTGTGCGGCCAGCCATGGACTGCTCCTCAGGTGTTGCCTTGTGCCTGTATTTCATACTCTTGGTGGTGCCGTTGGGGGCGATGGCCTTGGACTTGGCGCGCTCCTGAGCCATGTTTGTCTTGCGAGGAGCCTTGGCTCGAGTGACGCGCAGCTTGCGAGGGAGCATGGGCGGAAACTTCTTGCCGTCGAGGAGAAGAGCGGCCTCAACATGGTTGGCATCCTGCGAAATTGTGTTAGCCCCATTCATGTGTAAGTTGCCATATCGCTGGGACTTACATAAAACTGCACATAGGCAAAGCCTTTGCCCACGCGGGTCTTGGGATCTCGGACAACCCGAACGTTCTCGACCTTGCCCTGAGCACCAAATGTCCTCCACAGGCCCTCCTCGATATCGGATGGCGTCTTGTTCTTCTTCTTTTCCGTAGTGTCTCCATCCGCATTGGTGTTGAGGACTGTCTCATCGTCGACAAATCCCAGATTGCCTACAAACACACACCGGCGGTGATCTGTGGGACTGGGGTGAGCGACGCTGTCCACTCTGATGTGCCGGTCAAGCACCTGGGTGCCGTTGAGCTTGGTGGCAGCCGTTCGGGCAGCCGCGAGGGTCGAGTACACGACGTATGCGTTGGCTGACTTTGTTGTGGCGTCCATAAGCGACTTGGTGATATAGGCCACCCGCTTGGGAAGAGAGCCACCTGCGAATGCGACGGAGCGGAAACGGATGGACTCGATGGTCTGTGGCGGTTTGGCATCCTTATCTAAGACGGACGACAAATGAGCCATGAGTGTCTTCTTGGCCGTCTTGGAGGATATCGCTTCCGTGGATACATTGGCAAGGAAGACTGTTCGAGCCGCCTTCTCCAGGTCTGACGCTTTGTCGCCGTTGACAAGTGTCTCATGGACGGGAACATCGCTCTCATCGTCGGCATCCTCGTCCTCCTCGTCCTCCTCATCAGCGTTGTCACTCTTTTCTTTTGAGGTATCGTTTCTTTGTCGTTTGCCGGCACGCTCAGCTTCCTCCTCTGCAGCAAGCTTATTCAAGTATTTGCCCTCGAGTTCCTCATTGTCGTCCTTACGCTTCCGTTTTCGTTCTTTTTTCGGCTTTTCTTCAGCGGCATAAATGATGGCGTCGAGCTCGACTGGCGCATCTTTCATGGGCTCGTCTGCGCTCTCTGCCTTCTCGTCCTCGTCATCTTTCTCTGAAGTCTCGGAGTTTTCTTCGTCTTCCCCATAACTCAGCTCTTCACTGATTTCGGAAAGTACTTCGTCGTCGCCCTCCTCCTCGTCATCCCCCTCACCCTTGGTTTTGAGGGCCTCGTGGGGCTTTATCCCCAACAATGTCGAGTATCTTGACTTGGAAGGAGCTTTGACTGGACCGGCCTATGATCGATCAGTCAACAATGGCAAAGTACGTCAATGTCGCAAAACTTACACTGGACGCGAAAAGAGCATCGAGGGTGGGGTCCACAGCCTTGGAAGAAGCCTTCAGGCCCTTTACGCTGTTTCAGAGTCAGTTTTGCTAATTCTTGCACGAAAGCCGAAATAGCAGCAGAACTCACCCTTTGGCCATGGTGTCAGATTTTGGGTTTCTGGCAGAATCGACGCACTTGTTGGCTTGCTGCAAAAAGAGTGCCAGTCTTTGGATCTGCGACGGAAAAAGGCACAGAAAAAGTGCAGCTCCAGAGGGTCCACCTTGAATTCTTGATGGACATGGGGAACGGTCTTGGGGGTGCGCCGGAAGCCTTGCGCCCGGAACAATGTGTCATTGGCCCAAGTCTGCTGGTCTTTCACGGTACACGCCCCGAGGCAACTTTCTGCCTCTGACCACCGCTTTTGCCCCGTCATTCGCAGCCCGCTCTCGGGTTTTCCTCTGGCGACTGGTGCACGCCCCAGCGCAAGCCGGCACCGTCCACCGTCTCCGTCCACTCTCTCCTCCTCCCCCTCACAACCGTCTGTTACAGGAAGTCTTTAGCCCTACAAAAACCTCTTGTGTCTTCCATGCCGCAGCAAGAACAAGGCTGCCTCAATCGAATTTCTTTTGCCTCGGCTTTCCCTTTAGACGCTTGCCCTTCAAGGCACCCGCTCCCCGATCGCCCTGCGACCGTCTCTCACCACTCGTCTCCACGGGCGCGCTGCTCCGACCAACCTACCGATCGATACCCTCTGCCCTACTCAACCCCACAAACCTACAAACACCACGCCATTGAGAAAGACTGCATATACATAGTCGCGTCTTTTAGAAGCGATGGCGGCGACCGCTTCCGCCCCTCCCCTCTCCTCGCCGGCAGTTGGGGTTGTCGATCATGAGGACAGCAACATCTCGAGCCCTCTCAGCGAGGTTGACACTAAGGATGACCACGACGAGGACATCGAACATATGCAGCTCGACAATGACGATGAAGAGGAGAGCACCAAGCCTAGCCCTATGAAGAAGCCTCATGCCACCTCCGATTCAGACAGTGCCCTCTCCGATGCCCACTCCGACGTCCCCTCAGACGGCAACGATACCGAAGCTGAGACCGAGAGGCTTTATGACACCCCGAGACACCAAAGACAGAGGGACGTAGTGGTTGACCAATTCAATGAGGGTCAGATCTATGAGCACACTCCAAGCAAGCTTCGAAGGACTGCAAACCTGGTCGATCATCACGACGACGAATCTACCATGGGCGATGACGCCTCTATCGGCTCCCCCACGATCGCCGGTGATTCCCCAACAAAACATGTGACGACGCACGACGCGAGCTTCGAAGATGAGCACAAAAATGACTTCCAAGATCGCAAGCGAAAGCGCTCACCTGCCGCTGATCAGTCAGAAACAGAGCAGCCGCTTAGGAAACGGACCAGCTCGGTACCTGAGCCTGACACGAATACGCTCCAACAAGCTGAAGACATGGTTATGCATGAAGATGAGCCGACTCCAGCGAACGAGAGCAGCGGCACACAGACGCCTGCCGAAGAGGTTGAAGCCTTTCCCCCAAAAAAGCCCATAGCCCGCGAGGATGAAGTGATAGAGCGCACCACCCGTGCAACCAAGAAGAGCACGCGCGGGTCAAAACGCAAGGCGGCAGCCGCCGCAGATGCCGATCACGACACAGATAGTGGCAGTCATGACGGGGCGCGCGACAGCGCCAGAGGAACCGATGTAGAACACCATGGCGAAGAGGTCGAAGCTGATCCAGACGAAGAGGTTGATCCAGCTACTGCTCACGACGAAGAGGGTAAGACTGCCCTGGTTCATATTCCTAACGCAGTTCATCATACTTACCCAACTGCAGTGGAGAGGAAACACGCCGCGTACAAAGACTGGTCACATATCGAAGAGATGTTTGGGATATTCCGAGACAGGTGCGTTGCTTTCTTTGTAATAAGCTTCAATGCGCTGACATCCTTCACAGGCTTTACAAGGACCGACTCCAACGGCTCGAGGAAGAGGAACAGTCTCTCATCGCCAGTGTGCCATCGCATCCCGAGTATCTCAACATGAAGCAGTGCTTGGATGACCGGCTGGAGCAGAAGCTTCGCGAAATTAACAAAGAATTTGAATATCGCAGCAAAGCACACGAGAAGCGTTCCGTCGCCCAGCGAGCTCAAATATGGGGTCAATACTACCAGGCTGTGCGCGAGAAACGAGAAAAGACACTCGAAGCTCTTAATCAGGAGTGGTAC
Source organism: Fusarium buxicola (assembly GCA_014899095.1). Taxonomy (NCBI): domain Eukaryota; kingdom Fungi; phylum Ascomycota; class Sordariomycetes; order Hypocreales; family Nectriaceae; genus Fusarium; species Fusarium buxicola. The sequence continues at coordinate 62,314 of JAAVUK010000014.1, read as the reverse complement.
GACATTCAGACCGCAAGACGGACCGCACATAGCTTGCAGGATTGTGGGTTGCTTTTCCCTAAGGATCCCGCACAACGAGTCAGAAACGCGATTGCCTACAACACCGAGGTTTCGACGTTGTCTAGCATTGCCAAGTACGAAGGGTTCCCCGCGGGCCCTGAGATGACGGGGGCTTCTCCGTCTGAGCTTGAAGAAGATCTGGCTGCCATTGAGGTACGTTGACAATGTCATGTCAGCTCTCTGAGACCGCTGAGCTGACCCTGGCAAGCGAGCCAAGCGATCCCGGCATAAGCCACTAACTCAGCGACGTGAAGAGTACTATTCGGCGCCATTCGATCGCCTTGGCCCCGCGGGCGAGCAATTCCTCAGGGAGACGCCGTGGGCCAACCCAAACCACCTAGCCCACAAGGTGTATCCGACAATGGCTACCCCGGTTGATGGGCGAACTGATGACGCGACCGGCCGCGGAATACAGCAGGCAGTCGTCCCTCTTGTTGCGGACATCAAGTCTAGCTTTAATGCTGCTCCTCATTCTAAGCAACAGTCCCCTTCTCTACCTAATCGGTTGTTAGAATCCCCCGAATTGACGCGGACAATACTTAACCCAGCAGCTCATCAGATGAACCGGGTTGGTAGTCTCTCCAGTGTGAGCCGTGGATCGAAAACAGCAGCGGCTTAAGCGATCGAGTGTCCGAACTTGCGTGTTTGAGCTTCCCCGTTATGGGACTTGGTTAGGAAAGGATGGAGCATATTGCTTTTGTACTCGGATTTTGTGATACCCATGGGAAATAGTCGGCTTAAGCTCCGATACGTTTGATTTTCCCTTTGTCTTGAACTCGAACACGGCTAGAGTATTGGGTGTGTCTACAATAGACACATGGTCATTGATAACGGTTGGAGAAGGGTGGCATCCACTTGGTGGTGGATAGGGTCTCGCATGCTTGAAAGAACTATTGTACAGGGTCCTCGTATATTCATACATATTGCGCAGAGGGGTTCGCCAACATGCTGTACAGGGAAGGGTCTTGGGGTTTACTAGGCGTTATGCGCGTCAGGTAGCATGAATAGTAATGCCTTCTTTGGTCCTCTTTCATCTTTTTGGCCCCTCCGTCATCTACGGCTGCGATCCCAAGACTCGATCATGTGTGCATGCGGCTCACTATATGCAGAATTCTACTTGGAAGCAGCGGGGTTTCGGGGCTGGTCGGGGACCTTGACATCTTCGAAGTTGTCCTGGCCAACGGCGTTGAGGGTGTAGTAATCTGGGGTTGTAAGCGCATGATGGCAACGGGAAGCTGGTGTGTCATACAGATGCCTCCGACAACGGCCAGGAGGCCGAGGCCAGTAACAGAGTTCTTGAACAGGTAGGGTCGTCGGGCTCGGACGAGCGCAGGGCCTTGTCGTAGGCGGCGATCGTAGTATGTTGAGTGCGGGCTGGTCCGAACAGTCCATGATCAGTCCACAAATGCATAGGAAGTTGGAACTTGGGAGAACAAACCTGGTGGGCATTTTGAACACGATGAGTGACTACTTGGAATTCGATTAGGAGTATATCAAGGTGCAATTGGATTGATTGACCAATCTCTGGATTCCTAGAAGAAATCGTCTTATCTCGGCATTGCAGATGTAGAGATGCGCCAGAGGCAATGGAATATCTTTGCGGCTGAACCTCGGCTGGCCGGACGCCAGCCGTGACGTTTGAGGTACCTGGAGGTCATTTGTGGAGCTCAAGGTTGCAGGGGTATGTTCCACGTCCATCTTCTTTGCTTCCCGCGTCGCCAAAACTTGAAGCCCAGCTTCTACAGATCACCCTTGCAACAACGACAACGACGCGCAGCGCAGGCTCAACGACTTGATGCGCATTGGCAAATACATCTGCGACCACAAAAAATCGTTTCTCCAGGCGTTTTTCTCGCTCACTGATGCTGGGGATTTGATGCGGAGCATGCCAAAAAGTACACAACTGGCAAGCTCAGCCTAGTCGCGCGACCACGGTCCAAGAGCCGCATTGGCATCTTCATCTACTGCCATCGCTGCCATCGCCCACTCCTTTTCAACTCATGACCGCTTTTCCATCGAAAAACAACTAGATCTTCGGCTCTTTTTCTTATCACACCAGCTCCGCCGGCCGAGAATCCCTTCCAGTCAAACAGCCATGACAGCGAATCTCTCAGTGTCGGATCAAATCCGGCAGCTCGACGACGCCCGAAAGCTCGTCCTGGGAGACGTCAAATATTATCCCAGCGTCGTCAAGGGAATACTACCTATCATTGGACCGACTGCACCGATCGAGCTGCAACGATGGGGCGCCGAATTCCTCGCCGAAGCCTTTGCGACGCCAGCACTACCGAACGGAGAGAAGGAGACTATGCAGCCCTACGTATTGACGACGCTAGAGTCAATGGTCGAAAACGAGCGAGCAGACCCCCAAGTTTTGCGGAGTGTGATCCAATGCGCTGCCAGTATCTATCCGTTAGCGATGAGGTGGATGTACGCCGGCACTCCCCAACCTTGAGATATGGATCCGAGACTGATGTTTTCCATGCAGCATAAACAACGGCTACGACACGATCACATGGGAGAAAATGGTGGCTATCAAGCAAAAAATCTTGAGGATATGGGACAACGCAGTCCCTACTGTGAGAATCTGCTGCATCAAGTTTGCGCAACGCGTAGTTCTGGCGCAGAGCGTCGCATCTGGTGCTGAGCTCAGAGTACGAGGATCGGTGATTTAGTCATGGGACTATGCTAATACGCGAAACCAGTATGGCGGCACACTCGATGTCTCTTTGGATAAAGTCCCCGCAAACCACCAGTCCCTTGACCCACGGAATCTAGAGGCAGAAGCTTCAGGACTCTTAGACCGAATGTTGACAGTCCTACAGGAGAGCAGGTAAGAATAATAGCGATCTTGTATGGGCCTCAGTAACTGACTCCTTGCGATACTGTAGCGATGCACTGGTTGTAGATGCGACGCTGAATTGCTTGTCCATTCTCGTGAGAACACGCCCCGCAACCTCAAGCCGAATCATCAATGCCCTTCTCAACTTCAACCCTCTCAAGCTCGCCAACTCCCCTCTAACCCCTAAAACACGCGTCATGATGAAGTCGATGGAGAAGACAAGCCGGTTGCTATTGATTCACCTTGTGAAGCGAGATCCTCACAATCCAATGGCGTCCAGGATACAGCAGCACGTAGAGCGCCTGATGCGCACCATGGCCGAGGTATTCGACGATTCTGGAAGAAAGCGACCGCTCGAGGCACAGCAGCATGACGGATACGATGCCAAACGGCAACGACTGGCCCCCGCCCAGATCCAGGTGCCGCCGTTGGGTCCTGGCACACATAGCCTGGCAGATGTTTTCACTTTGATCGACAACGATGCTTTGAGGACCTTTGACATCTCCCAGGTTCCCGCGCCCTTGGTTGCCAGGATTGCAGTCACCACTCTGTCGAGGCTTGATCCGCAGGTACTAGCCAAGGCGGTTGACGGCATCCGTGGCCGCTTAGACGCCCTCGCCAGTGCCCCAGCTCCGGAGTTGAACCCTAACACTGCTCCGCTAGGCGTAGATGAAGACGACGATGACTACGAACCTGACTTTTACCAAGCCGAAGACACGGAGCAGATCCTCAACAAGCTAGATAGCTCCCCGATTCACGATGCGCCGGGTCTGGAGGAGGGCCTTGCTTTGAAGTCGTTCCATCTTCACCAGCCTCAAGCCCTCACGCCAGAAGCGGCGCTGACTGCAGGCAACGGAACTGTGACGCGCGTGATCGAGATGATGAGGTCTCTCGAGGACCCGGCAAAGAAGAGCAAGGCTGGCTTCAGTAGACTGGCAGCCAGCTCCGGCAATCGCGATTCATGGATGACAATCTTGGCACGACTGGCGACGCGCTCTGTAGCCGGCCTCGAGGATGTATCTGTGAAAGACGAAGGTGGTCCACCAGCGCCACAATCCCTCAGCAGCAACATCCGCGATGTGCTTTATGCCTATGTGATGGAAGACTTCCGAAAACATATCGACGTGGCAGTCTCGTGGCTCTGCGAAGAGTGGTACAACGACAAGCTACAACAAAAAGCAGGTGGAGGTCGACGACTGCACTACGAAGAGTGCTGTCTACGGCTGATTGATGGGTTCCTGCCATACCTACATGCACAGGACAAGGTGTTGACGCGATTCCTGAGCGAGATTCCGGAGCTGAACAGGAATATTCTATCCCGGGTGAAGCACATGTGTCGCGACCCTAGCGTTGTGCAGTTGGCTCTGACGAGTCTGCTTTACTTGGTCATTATGCGACCGCCTGTCAAGGAGATTGTGCTGGACACGGTGCAGGATATCTGGACCGAGTGTAAGTTGCGAGTTGATCTTATCTTGTCTCACAACATCTGCTGACCCGCTTTAGTTGAGGACGCAAGGCCCATGGCGGCAAAGTATCTGTCCAAGTATCGGCCAGCCTTCCTGGAGGCCGGGCGGGATGCTGCTGGTGACAATTCTGGCCAGGCAACAGCGCCCGCCATCGCTGCTTGAGGCGGCCCGGTTTGAAACAGCTACGGCGTAAGAAGAGGAGATTTGGGCTCGACGGTTGTAGTTGTAGTGGGATGCGGCTTGCTTTTCTTAGCTAGAAACCAGGAGCGAGAGCTGCTGTGAGACGGCGAAAACTACTATACGAAAACAAGGCATTGGAAGGCGTTTTGGGGGGAAGATAAAGGCTGGGCTCCACAAATCATGAGCAGGAACGGTAGCAAATGCCGTCAGACTATCATCGTTGTATCAAGTGGCTGTAAAACAATTGACGAAGGGGCAAGCAAGCATCTATTGATGTCGCCCGGGTACGGATACTGGTTGTGATATAATACCCAAGGATCTGGAACGCATCATGCCTATTATATCCATGCATCATGAAGTAAACTACTTTACGGATGTCGATTGTTTGATGATGCTTTGCAAACTCTTGCGCGATCGCTATCTAGGTACGGTAGGTACTAGTAGTCAAGTGGCTCAAGTCATAGAATACATGATAAACTGGATGGAGGATTATGAGCTCTCAGGTGTTCAACATTGGAGAAGGAGAACCGAACAAGACTGCGCCGTCATGTCCCATGATTGATTGTCTTTAGCAATTGAAATACGTGTGACCGAGTCTTTGACACACACATGGTCTGCTAGAAATTGGATCTCACCATAATATCCATACGTACCTAAAATAATAACAGTGACACAAGCAGACGCGGTCGTGTCTCCAGTCAAGACCCCTGTCACTCGAACGGAACATTAGGGGAGGTGGGAGGTGGGGCCTGAAAAGCGACCATGGGCGTCGTAAAGTGTTCCCCATCCATACCTACTACCTACGGTAGCTGTAAACATTGCGTGTTTTGTCCCATCATGCCCTGGACGGACACGACAGGGCGACTGTTGCTGACGTTGCTGTGGCATCAGCGTCTGTAGGTACCTAGTTTCAACGGGAGGTCCGTGACGTTGGACCTAGGCGGTTTCTTTGATGACTGTTAAAGCACCGTCTTTCCCTTTCATCCCAGTTTTTGTACGCAAGACGGTGCACATACGGATTTGCTTTTTCCCCCTCCGTCTCGCGATTAGAGCTCTCCCCTTGGAAAAGTCCGATCGGGTCGAGTTTGTTTTGGCTTTAATAAATTTACGGCACCGAAGTCCGGACGACCCATTCAAGTAAAGGAGCCGTAAGCGGGCCCCGGAGTCGACGTCAATCAGCATTACGGGCATCCTATCCTCCACTCACCCGTCCCTCCATCTCTGAGCTGGTAACGATAACGGGACCAGCGGGAGCCAGCGGGCACCAACGCCAACACCAGCTTAACCACCAGCGTTAATAAGAAACAGGCCCAGTCATCCCTCCCTTCAAAACAAAGAGAAAATAAAAGAAAAAGGGTTCTGTCGCGGGCTGTGCACCGTGTGTTTACTTGCCCAATTGATTGTGCTGCGCTGGTCGACGCTGGGAGAAGCTTGCTTGCTTGCTCACTCAATCCTCCCTTTCATCTCTTTTGCATCGCCAAAGCAACCCCTTACCTCAGCCTGGCCTTGGTCCGACAAATACCCACTGTAGCTCAGTCAGTGCGATGCGGAACCGCCTCCACAAGAAGGACTTTTCCATTCACAAGGACGCAGTCAACGGTACGTACGTTAATTACACCGAAGGGAGGCTGTTGCATGCATTCAAGAATCAACACATCCATTGCACATCGCCATGCCCCCATCCTTGAAACAATGGAACTCCCCACATCTCGACGGGGCGCAACTGCATTCCCTCCGTCCCGTCCTGCTCTGCTCGTCCCTTTCATTGTCTCCTCACGTCCGCCTCGCTCCCACAACTCTTTCTTTTTGCCTCCACATGAATCTTTGTTGTCGACCAAGAAGAGTCTTTGCTGACGCCAAGCTTCCCGACCAGCCGCCGCCACGCTCGCCGCCAAATTCACCGAACTACATGCTCCCGCCGAAAAGGAAAAGACCTTGACGCTCGCCACCACCGGCTCCATCAACAGCATGAAAGGCTGGAACCCTGCGACATACAAGCCGGCAGTCGCCAGGTCGAGCACCATTCGAAGCGTACCCAGCTTCGAGGGCTCCGAGTCTAGTCCCGAAAGCAAGCACAGCGGCTTCTCGAGCAGCGTAAACAGTACCACGAGCGCCATGTCCAACTCCGACGCGAACCACCACAACCGAACACCTGTCAAGGTGAGGAGCGACCCCAACACAAACTCAGTAACACCCTCCCGCTGGAGTACAGGTGCTGCACGAGTGGTAGAGCCGACTCCTGAACCAGACAACTCCACCATGTCAGACGGCCCCGAAGCTGTAGATGGCCAATGGGACTCAACAATTGGCAAGGCAGGCCTGGGCAAGACTGGACGCGTCATCAACAAGCTCGTTAGCGACAATGAGGCCCTGAAGCGGGATATTCGGATTGAGCGGCTACGAGCGGACGAGTCTAAACAGGCTGCGAAGCTGGTCGAGGACAAGATGGACCGCCTGGTCAGCGACTGTGAGAGCCGGCTGCTGGAGGCCAACGTCACGAAGACGCTGCTGGCTCGCAAAGAACGCCAGGTCGAATCACTAACAGCAGCCCTCGAACTGGAGAAGAAGAAGACAACGGATGCCCTGAACCGGGAAAAGGGCTGGAAAGATGAGATGGACAAGGCAAGGAAGGAGACGACGGTTCAGGTTGAAGAAGCAACGAGTTATGCACAGTTGATGGAGGGCCGATACAACTCCATCTCCTCCCACTGGCGAGACCAAGGCAACGAGGTGAAGCGAGCGGTTTCTAATATGAAGACCGAGATCGATCAACTGGTCGAGGAGCGGCGAAAAGACGACGACAAGATCCAGACCCTGAGGGACCTCTGTGACCAACAAGACGGCAATATCAAGCAGCTGCGGCACGAGAAAGAAGAGATTGCACGCATGTTCGAGGAGTACAAGAAGACTCAGGAGGACGCACTCGGGAACATCAAGACTGACGCCAGGAGGAGAGAAGACGAGCAGGAACTCTTATTAGAGGAGGCCAGAGAGGCACTCGCCAAGCTGAAGTGGGCGTTGAACGTCAAGAAGAACGTCAAGGACGCGCAATGATCTTTACTTACACGACTTGCGAGCAGCCACCTCTTTTTCCCCTCACTCACTTTCCGGACTGGTCGAACAAAACGAGGCGGACATCGTCTTCCTTGGAGCCCGAACGTCTGATACTGGCGGCCTGATCAACGTCCACCCCATCCTGTCTCACACCCTCGACTGGCTAGACCCAGTTCATCCCGCTTGATGCCTCCAGAAGCTCCTCGATTTTACGTCTACGAACACGTCACGACCGCCATTGCCTTGATACCACTCCTTGTATACTTTGTTATTTTTCTTCTCTTCAGATAGATGGCCTGGACATTTACCTACTGGATGTGACTTTGTTTTTCTACCCTGTTTCAAGATAACTTGCCCTCAGAGCTTTAGGACTGGCAGGTTTAGGCGCTACCGGCGTTGGGTGTGCCTTTTCGCACTGGATCTTGGTGCCACTCAGCTCAAGAGTCGCACTGGTTTATTAAATTAGGAATTGCCCTATTTTGAGGGGATGGACTGGGGGAAAATAGAAAAAGACTGGAAACCGGGTTTTTATTAGAGTTGATGAGATACCAACCATCAGCAGAGTTGGGTTTGTTAGTCCTTCAGAGAGATGTGGGATACCCTAGCAGCCGATGAATATAATAGTTGGGCTCGCATTCGCTTTAGAATCTTGCATGCCTGATCAATCTGTGGTATGTGTTTGTGGCGTGCTGTATTGTTTCTTGGCTTGTTTTGTTGGCCGTAAGGTGGACAACTCTTGAGCGGGCAATGCCATCCAACATGCACGTCCATATCGACCCCGGGCCGCCACGATCATGTATATCAAGCACCAAAACTGCGGTGTTTGCGCTCCCGTCGTGTTTTAGGAGATTTAGGGCTCTCGTCGTGTCAGTGATTGATTCACTGCTTACCTACCTAGCTAAAGTAACGAGAGACGGGAGCCAAGCTGCCACAGTCCAGTGTGTCCACTGTCAAGCCTGTTTGCCAGTCGCATTGCAGGCTGTTTGCCGCCTGCCAGCAGTGCCCACGTTATGGCGCATGGAAGGAGGACGCACCTGCCTTCCCCTTGATCTCTGATTTCTATTCTGTTACCTCGGGCACTGTGTTTTTCTTTTTCTTTTCTTCCCCCAAACATCCTCCTCCCTTTACACCAGTCCTGACCCAAAGTCATTTGCAGGCATCTTACCTCCTCTAAGTCTTCGGGCTAACCCTTTATCTATCCAGTCATTACTGCGTGCAACGGTCCTCATCTGGACTTTGTGGCTTCATCAAGCCTTTATTCGGGCTCCGACTGAGGAGACATTGGTCTCAAAGAATACCCCTTCGGCTCCGAGAGCCACACTTTCGAGATATCGTGTTTTGGACCTCGGTCTTTGTGCCGTGTTGTCTAGCCGAATACTCGCCCTACTTTACAACGAGCCGCACAGAGACTCTGCCAGTCAGATTGCGGTGTCTATATCGCACTTTGGTTGTCATTAGAGCTTCGTGATTGAGAAGAGTTGCCGTCTTACTCATATTTCTTATTAGTGAAGGTGTGTTTATTTTTACTAACTTCATTCCGCAACAGCCAGTAAGAAACTAACTTCCCCTTCTCTGATAATAGTACAAAGAGAAACCCACAGGTGCCCAGTTAGGCCAAATACTCCTTCCGGGGTATTTATTATGAACTATGTCCGGGTTCATCGAATTCTATATCTCCTGTAACCCCCCAGTGCTGCCTGAAGGGGTCTCTTTGGTTGTCACGGACTTGATAAAAGATTTGGACGCGGTAAGCATATTGCAAGGGAGACTAGTTTCTTCGCTAACTAAGTATCGAGTAGAAGATTGTTGAGGTCCTCTACGAACCCGAGGCGCCGTGGTTCAAGATCATTACGGCCGTCGAGCATCAGCCTGAGATCACTCAATGGATGCAGTCTCGGTTGGAACAACTACTGGAAGAAGAGACAGGGATCATCGACGAAGACGCCAGCCAAGAGGACAATTTCGAAGTTGAGGAATCTGGCGCTCAGGTAGACGTAGAAATTCTCACCAAGAATCCACACATCGTTCCGTGGCCATTGTTCCACGACGGGCAAAACGGCAGCCTCCAGAAATACGATGCTCTCAGATTCCCGGAAGACATCAAACAGTGCCAGCACAAGACAGTGTGGAGAGGCCTTGAGACCGACTGCGAGACCGACGGTATAACAATTTTGGATATAGTTTCAAAGTACGACTTCATGTGGTTTGCCTCTAATTCGGAATCAAGTCTTCAGAAGTTTGCAGAACTTGCAAGCTGCCAGCTTTCCTACAATCTCCGAGGAACACTGATATATATTGGGAGCAACAGTGGCGCGCACTCCCTAGAAGCCATGACCCAGAAGCTGGACAAACTCTTATATCTTGAGGTAATTCTCTATCACTCTAATACAACTCGAGATTTCTAATAATTCCAGACTCTCTCCTTTACAAAAGAGTCGCATTTAATCTTCGCCGAAGGATCTGGCTCAGTTCGACTTTCATACCGGTGGCTTACGCACACCGGCCTTGCGAGTCTGACATATGTGGACCCTTCTATATCGGAAGACAGTCAAGAGTACGAGCGCATCGCAGGCGCTGTATCTTTGAGAGTTGAAACAACAGATGCCCGCGGCCGTTCACGCCCTGACACCACCGTGTACCCCGTGGGGCCTGAGCTGAACACAGATCCAAAGACAGGATTCCGCCCGTTCATTGACTATGTGTACGCGAATAAACGCTCTGGCACGATAGCTGTTGTTGAGAAGAACAGAAATCCCCAGACCTCTCACCAGCAACAGAAAAGGGCGAACAAGAAAGCTGTCACGGCTTTCAAAAAGCCACCCACTGCTTCAAACCCGAAGCAGAGCGTCACGAAGAAGCTTGAAGATGTCAAAGCCCAACTTCAAATTCCAAACAGTGCAAGTCTGTCAGTCACCACTTGCAATGAAGTGCAGAAATCCGCTACCGAGGAGATCAAAATACAACCAGATGCAGGGTCCTGTGGTTTGCTGTTCTCGGAACCGAAAGGCGACCCCTGGCAGGGCTTGAGGACTCCAATCCCTACTAAGGCCTCGGTTGCAGAATGGATCGCTGGTATCGAAGTTGATGGCAGCGCACAAGGCCTGGAGCTGATTCCCCATCTAGCAGATGAGAAGACGGCGCAATATCAGGAAGCCACTCCGGAAATGACAGCCTCAGCCGCGACTTTCGGTGATGGAATGCTTCTTGATCTAGAACCGAGTGGTATTATGCCGCTTAATTCTGGCCTCCAACAAACTTCCAGCGACAGCATGGTTGAGCAACCTCAGCTCCTCGACTTTCCGGATTTTGTCTCGATGAACCAAACTCCTGCTCCCCAAACACCAAGATTGGAGCCAAAGGATAACGCGAATCAGTGTCTGTTGGATTCAGAGTCTCCAAAGAAAGAATTTCATGGGATGTTTGCTATTGTCGACCCCTTTGCTCCTGGAACCGAGGACGACCTGGATTGCGAGGGCTACCATCATGGTGACCGGAGGATGCTATCTCCGCAAGACCATTTGATGGACTACTTCGAGGGTCCTATCCACACACCCGCCCTGATGGATCAGATTACCAAGACGGGCAATCACAGCTCTCGACCCAGTCCTAGGAACGCTTCTGATATAGAAGACAGCGATACCAATATGGTGTTCGACAAAGCGGCCGACAAACCCAAGGAATTTTTCGAGACAATGAAGCAACAAGCGGCTCCAGGAACTTCTTGGGCCAGTATTTCTGCAAAGAAAGAACAGGGGAGTCAAGGGGAGAAGAGCCTGTTTAGCCAGAACATCCGAATTTCAGTTGTGCCTGATCGGTCCAAGGCTGCCAGTCCGGAAAAGAACAAGTCTACTCACACCAATGCCGTCAACTCCCAGGGCTCAAGCAAGAAGGAGTCGTCACCCAAACAGGAGCTCAAGGGCGGCCAAACCAGCCAGAGACTCCCGCAGGGCTCAGAGGCTACAAGTCTTCCCAGCACTGGCACGCGAGTTGTGCCAGGGATGGACCCCGTTAATCCAGCATTCATAGGGCGTATCGAAGCTGCCGAAAGTGCCGGAGAAGAGCTTCTGGAACTGATGAAGGTGGTACAAGTCACCCCTGGGAAGCTTGGCCTCGAGGCCAGATTTGGCAGGCTATGCATCAATGATAAGATGCCGGCTCTGGTCAACATGGGGCAAGGGCCATCCTGGTCTGTGGACTCGGTGTTGAAGACACTGAACAGTGGTGAGGAGCAAGCGAGCTTCTATACAATTCTAACGACTAGTGGATCAGAGGCAGACTTGATCCCTCAGTTGAGAGTTGGCAGGGGGTCAGGAAGTGCACCATGGACTTTCTGCGAGAAGCGAGTGTACTACGAAATTGTCTGCAAGTCCAGGGATGGCGCTGATCCGCTCTTGATCAAGGTGGATGCCAATACCTTCCAACACGAATGTTCACCCGTGGCCCAGGAGATGGCCCATCTTTGTATGCATTGCACACAGCGTGCGTGGGACGCGAAGTTTGTGATCACTCGGGTGGGCATAGACGCCACGCCGGAAGACTTCAAACGCTTCGCTGCATCGTTGGTCCGCTCATTGAGTATCTCGTAAGTTGATAATCTCATAAATGGACTATGTTGGAAATTAGACTGATCATCCTGAAGAACGAATGAAAAAGGTGAAATCGAGGTCGAGGCTGAGCAAGACAGTGCCTTTGGATGGTATATCGACCGAGTTAATATACGACACCTGGCCAAGTATCGGAATGGCCCAAAGGGCGGTAATTGCCTCACCATTACAATGACACGGGTTATCAAGAGGTTCCCTGCCGATCGCAAGATGTCGAAAGCAAAATATCGAGGTCACACAATTCAAGCGACGGTTCCTGGAGAGGGTCCTCCTACTCAATGGTTTGAGGTAGGTATTTCCTCTACGGCGGCAGAGACCTACTTCCGGAAGAACGAAGGTCTGGAGTTTGGGGAGGTGGCTAGTTGGCATCCGAGAGACTTGCAAGATGAAGGCTTCTTGACACAGCTCTGCGAGCATGCCCTCCAAATGGTCAGTCAGATGGACCAAGTTGGGAGAACCAACCACAATAGTCAAGGCCCACGGACTGATCGACGAGTTTACGACGCGGTGGCAGAATCGAAGGACCGAAACGGAGGGTTTGTGTTCTGGTAATGGCGGACCAAGTTCTTCTTGGTGGTTGCAGCACGAAATGGGAACTCCTGACAATTGTATTCGACTCTGTATGTATGAGTTTCAGCAGGTTACACGGAGTACTATGGATTTGATTTGGTCTGGCACATGCAGGAAGGAAGTTGAGGGACTTGAAAAGTACTATTGGCCAAGTCCATCTTGTCATTGAGATCGATTAGAACTATATGCACAAAGCCATGACCCTTGTTTGATGTGCCAGGATAACACTATGAGTTACGTAGCTGCGTTTATGGCCTGATCAACTCCAGCATCTCTTCCGCTCCGAACTGCCTGTTTACCCACGGATAATTAATACGGGTAATTCGATTCACTTTGAGGCTGTACTACCGCTGATGAACGTCGAGCATAAGTAAGGAATATTGGAACATGCATCTCGTCCACCCATTTCCATCCCGTAAATGGCAATCATGGGCCTCATTCTCATATCGATCCTCGCGGTTGCGGCCACGCTCACCGTCTATCTCACGCTATTTAACCGCATGATGACCCGCACACCAGCAGCGGCCCGGCGCCATCTCCCCGCGAAGCCTTTAACGCGCGACGAGATCCTGAGCACGTTTGAGCGGGTGTCGCGCGGGGGAATCGACTACGCCGCGCATAGGCCACAGAGGAGAGCGAGGAGATACATGATCGTGGGAGGCTCAGGTGCGTGTGCGACACGACACGACACGACACGACAAACAGACTCACTCAAGCGGGTAAGCTAACAAGGAACTGGGCAGGTCTTGTGGGCGGTGAAATCGTGGTGCAGCTCCTTGAGGGCGGAACCCCGCCGGAAGCTATTCGCATCATTGATGTGCGGCCATCGCCCCGCAATGAGCTGAAGGACAAGACGTTAGGCTTCGTAGCCGCCGACATAACATGCCGGGCTTCAGTCGACGCCGCCTTCTCCGCCCCGTGGCCGGCCGCGATATCGGCGCTTCCTCTGACCGTGTTCCACACCGCCGCCGTGATCCGCCCGGCCGAGCGGTCCCCACTGCTATACGACCGGTGCGCCCGCGTCAACGTTTCCGGCACCGCAAACGTCGTCGCAGCCGCACGTGCTGCAGCCGCCGGCGTCCTGATCGCGACGTCAAGCTCCACCGTCGCCGTCCGGCCCGTGCCGTGGTTCCGATCCTTGTTCCGCTGGGAGGGTCCCCCTGGCTTCGTCCAAGTCCTGACCGAAGAGGATTTCAATAGGCCACTGCGCAAGGCCCACGCCGAGTATCCAACCAACTACATGCGCAGCAAAGCCGAGGCTGAGCGCCTGGTTTGCGCCGCTGACGAGGCTGGGCCCGGGGCCGCAGGGAGAGGGAGGCCCGCCATGCGCACCGCCGCGATCCGCCCCGGTAACAACGTCTACGGCGGCCGCCATGACATTTTCAATGGCAAGATGCTCACCGATGGCCGGGCTTATACTATCTCGGCGCCGTGGGTGCAAAATTCGATTAGTGTTGAAAATGCTGCCGTCGCTCATTTGCAGTGCGAGGCCGCCCTCCTTGGACAAGATGCGTCTCGTGTCGCCGGCCGACCGTATCTTGTCTGCGATGATGGTCCTCCGCTACGCTTCGAGGACATGTATTCCATCATTGCCGCTTCGAGTATCACGGGGCTTGCGGTACAGTATCCGCCACCGGTCGTTCTGCTGCTGTTGGGACACGTCATTGAGGCCTATATCGTCCTAGTAAATCGCTTCCCTTGGCTGCAACTTGCCCTGCCCGAGCCGCGTGGACCCATAAGCATGCTCCAGCCTGGGACCTTTTCGTCCACCATAAGTCTCATCCTGGACGATTCGTTGGCCAGGAAAACCCCAGCCGAGGGAGGAATTGCATATCGGCCGGCTTGCACAAGTGTTGAGGGTATTTGCGCTCAGGTCATCAAGTGGAACGAGTGGGCCATCAAGACTGGCTTGCTTAACGACAAGCAAGGCACGGTCAAGTCGGAGAAATGGCAAGACGGCCAAAGAACGAGTTAATGAGGGCAGGAAAATCAAAAGCGCGAGGGGAATGTGGACGCATGTGGGTATCAATACTAGTTAATCTCTTTCAAATCCTTCCTCCCTAGACGTGATCAACATGGCTTCTTTCAAACGCCTCTATAATCTTTCAACTGTCTCAAAACAAAACATTTGAGCCTGAAAGATCACGCTCCATTTCCAAGAGTACAAAGAATGCCTCGCTTCGCAGAAACCGGCCATGGGAAGGACAGGCATCGCCAAGTCTAACCCCCACTCATGTTCCCAGTGTTGCAGCCTCTAGGGGGAGCATATGCCGACCGACTGGACCGTCCACTGCACCCATATCCTCCTCATTCATCAAGTCGGTAGATCAAGCGAATGATATTCCAGCACCAGTTCGCCGTTGAGTCTATCTTCTTCAAGTCGCGTATCCAATCCAGATATATGTTCACAGTCTCGGTAGCTTCCACGTCGAAGCGCTGCCCGCAAAGCGACGACCGGATCCGAAGCAACATGGGATGTTGTTGCGATAGATGCAGCAGAATGAGAATCCCGAAGAAGTTCTGCGTCCAAAAGAATGTAATTGGAACAAGCCGCTTGTTGGTACATGGAGGCGATAGAGCGATGGGCCACTTCAGCGACGCCTTGAGACATTCAGCTGCCCCTTCGGCGTCGTCGCGTGTCAGGCTCTCGGGGTGATGGAGAACCTTGAAGACACAAGGTCGGTAGATGAGATACTTGTTGTAGTAATATCGGGTTCGGAGGAGCGCCACTTGGATATCGGCCGCATACGGGTAACTCGCGGGCGGAGTATCGAGGTTTGACGTGAACATGTAGCTACTCTGTAGGGACTGGCCAGCATAGACAGCACCGAAAACGTCGTGCGAAGGGTCTGAGAAGGCTACAGCTTGATTGTCCTGCCATCGAAGGTGCCCTGGTAGCATGCCCCGCCACTGGTCGAGCTGTGAATCGAGCTGCTTCATCATCGACGCGCTGCTATTGCTGGATGAACCGGTGGAATATCCGAACCCTGAAAACGGGAGAGGCGAGCTCATCCCAAAGGCTGGAGTATGTTAGCATTACGAGTCAACGCTGAGGCTTTGTCTGATACAGAGCAAGGGCGGGAACCCTAGCAGTCGACTAACCCTTACAGAGAGTAGAATGGAAACTGGCAGAGAGCCGTCGCAAAATAATATGGGAAGCAAAGTGCTCATGGAAGTGTGTCGTCTGGTTGCCAATGTAGTCGTCGTCGGTGATGGGCCCGCTAAAATCTGGAAGACCGATAGCTTCCTCAAGCTTCTCCAAGCCAGTAAGAGGCAGCCCAAATTCCACGTGAAAACAGCTGCGTTCCCCATTAGTATATGAGCTTCAAGTACACTAATAACTCTTACGTTTCCATAATCGAGCAATGCCAAAAGATCCGCTTTATCAAATCCGCCCGGGGACCATGGAGCTCGCTGGGTTTGCTATGCTCGTCAGTTAGACCGAGTACAGACCAAATTGCTCCAGAACGGGTGTGCCAACCTTGTTATCAGGGCCTGGCAAGCCAAAGATGCGTAGACAGTCATCCTCCAGCATTCCTATTTGGCTGTTTAACGCGATATCGTTGAGCTTGGTAGGGTGTAAAGACTTACTAGGGCCTGGCCACAGCTTTGATGATACAGAGCCGCCAAAGCAAACATTTGAACATTATCCAAACTGACCTCGCTAAGCGCAAATCCCATTCTCTTTCGTGCCTCGTTGAAATAAGCAAGGCCTGGTGGCCGATCAATCGTCCCCCCTTTGATCCCTGACGGCCGTTGCTTGTAGGCAGAAATTGGCACTTCAGAGGTTGTGAGTGCTACCTCTCCAAGGGCAAGAACAAGCAGCACAAGCGACGAGATGGCCCCTTCCTGGAAGCCATTATTGAGAATGGATGCGAGCGTGTTGGAGCTGAACCATTGCCGGTCCATGATGGGGTGGAGAAAATTGATGACATCAAAGTAGCCTTTGCTGAGCCGTTGCATCGTTTCCCAATCGACACTGGGAGGACTAAGATTGAGAGTCGACGGAGGGCCCGAGAGCTGCAGCGGTACCTGCAGAGCATTGCTGCTTGATAGGCCGGTCGGCTGAAGACCCTCAGATGGTAGAGTAATGGCTGAGTCACGGAGTCCTCTCGGAAGTGTGGGAATACTGTGCTCGCCCAACGGCGATGGAGGGGTTTGGCCAAGGTTCTCGAACATCTGGCGCATGACAGGCCATTCCAACATTTTAGGAACTGACGAGTCATAGCGGTAGCCTCCTGGATGATGGGAAGCTGTCGGGCTTGTTGGAGAAAGAGAGGCCTCTGGATGAGACTCTTGGGCATCGGGATCCGCCACAAGCGGCGTGCTCGCAGGATAGACGGTTGCCGGCTGAGAAATAGCAAAGAGCGGAGGGGTCGTGTTTTCCCTGAGGCCCAAGTTATCGATCTTACTCTCGACAGCCTTTAGCCGATCTAGGATCTCAATCAAGGTTTTGTCCTTCCTGTGGGAGAGTTTAGCACACTGGAACAGGTGGGCCAGATAGCGGCCTGGAAAACAACGGCATCACCGTGAACTGGCCATGCTCTGCTCCCATGCCACTTCATCAGACTTCTTTTCATAACACATACTTTGTGGGTTGAGGTTCTCGGTATCGGCATTCAAGCTTGAATCTCTGACACGTACCACATTTAGGTCTCTGTTCATCACATCTCTGCTTCCGGTTGCGGCACGTCTCACAAGCCTATATGTATATCAGCGACACAGCTCAACAAGAAAAAGTTGACCTGCTTAAAGATGCAACAAGAGCTTAAAATAAGAGAGTCGGGGAAGACAAGAGTGGGCAAAGGGCCTGGAGAGCAGGGAGGGGCAGCATGGGAGCCGGCAGCCGGGACCGTGAACGGGGAACAGAAGAGAGCAGAATAAAGACGGAGAAACTAAAGCTAGGTACCTGGGTAGGCAGAGGTCAAAGTAAAGGCCCAACTTACCTGAGCTGCAATGGCGCCGCGTTCTTTCCGACTAGTTTGCGACCCAGGCCCGGGTGAGACGTTGCTGGATGAGGATAGCCCTGCGTCCATAATGGAAAGGGCAGTTTCTGGCCGTATCCTCACATGTGAATGCAATGGAGAGAAATTGGGAAAACAGGAGCTCTAAAAAGCTCGCTAAGATGACTGTAGTTCCCAGTTGTAGTCGGTAGGCTCCATTGGGCAGAACGCCCCGAGGCGAAAGTTGGTTGAGCGTTGAGCTCAGGTAGTTGTGTTCAGGGAGGAGCGGGGCGGCGTTGCGCGACGCTTTTTGAGCGGCCACCTCAGGCGAGGGTGAAAATAAAATAGGAGGGGCAGGATAAAAGAATGCACGCACAAGGGAACTGAGCCGGGCAGCCAGCGGGAAGAAGACGGGACCGGGGGGTTAAATTGGGTACAGTAGGTAGGTGAAGTGGTTATTCAGAGCAGAAGACGCCTTGAAGTCTCAGTTGCAGGAGTTCATGGGCTGTGAAAGCGGCTTGGCTTGCTCAAGTGCGCGGGAGAACGAGTAACAACAACGGGGCGGCTAAAAAGGCTTCGGTGTTGGGATCTGACAAGACATCTTGGGGTGAGAGTTTTTTCAGCGCGCGGAGAGGAGCGAGTGCAGGGAAAAGATTCTCAAAATGGGACTGGCAGGATGTGAACTGAACTTCGACCGGAGCCAAGCCCGACTCCGACGAGAGACGAGGGGAATAAATACAAGACTTGACAGAAGTCGAAGCTCCTGAACTCCGAGACTAGAAGCGGCTGCCAATGCGTCAGTACAGTCAAAAGGCCTCCGTCCAAGAAACCACCAGGTGGTGGGAGGCAAGGAAGTGGAGGGTATCCAGAAAATCAGTCGTCCTCGCCTGCTCTGGTGAGGTTCACCCACGCAAAGTTGCAAGTTCGGTGCTTGACACACCGTACAGCTCCGCGCCGTACATACGGATACTCTGTACCGCACCGCACCGCACCGCTAACTGCACCACACCGTGCCGTGAGCTCAGCCGCACGCCTTTAAACTTGGGCCGCCCGAGGAGGGTATCGTCACTGACGACCCTGGGGTAGCATCCATGCCGCTGGACGTCATCGCCAGATCTCACCACGGGCCGGGGGATCGAGCTCCCCTCTCCGGCCGTCGGTTCCTCTCATGACAGCTTGCAGCTTGCCAGATCCAGTGCCCACTCACACCCGATCGATACGCGCGCATTCACACCAGACGTCTAAATCGACCAAACACACGACAGACAACGTTGGCAGCAGCATTTCCCGGATGCACACTCCCTCTGGCGTCACGCCGTCGTTGCCACTGCCGGGTGCCCGCTAGTGCGTGATCATCTGCACCAACCGTTCGGAGCTTGGGAGGACACAACCATTCTGCTGGGAGGCATCCTGTATGTAAGGAGTCGACCCTTTATCCTCACAAGTATCCTTCAGCCCTTGTGGTTCCCACTGCGAGTGCGCGGCGCGGCAGCGCCTCGCGATCGGTCTTTTCCATGCCCGCATGGTTAGCGCACCAACTGGGGGCGCGGTAACCGACTCCCTCTTCAATGATGTGCCTGTACCTGACCCGGCTAGTCTGTGCTGGATATACCGTCTTGGCGCCTGGAGAAGATCAAAGGACCTATTGCAGCGTCACCTCTCGACTGTCTAATTTGAGCTCAACACCCACACGATGCTGGTGGGCGAGTGACGACGAATGCCGCTGCAACCAACAGTGTCGTGGTGGAACCTTGAGTACATGGCGCTGCCTCACAGTCCAGGACGGGGTAAAGTTTCGCGGAACTTCATGGCATTCTGTCAAAGAACCATTCCGAATTAGCGTCTGGCAGCCCATGGATATTCCCCAAACTCGATGCTGTGGCGGCCTTGTTCACCTGGGAAATACGGTTTGTGGCTTGATTGGGTATTACCACTTACGAATTGCCCAGTCGAAAATTGGCCAGGATGCCAGCATGTCACTTTTCATGGGACCGCTGTAGCTGCATATCAAAGCCTCAGGTCCCCGCCATGGTGATCCACCGCCAAGTCCATGTCATGTGTAAGGGACAATGTATGGTGCGGCTGATGTTCAAAGCGACTTGTTCGTCGGAATAAGGCTGAGCTCAGCCAGTGACCTAATTCAGTTGCGATCGACAGGTCCTTCTCTGCTGAAAGAAAAGAAGAAAAACTTGTACGGCCTATCGTACTCCATACCCGACGAAGTCAGAGCCGCAATACGTAGGGAACCGAAGCTCAGAGCGCTGCTTGAGACTTCTGCCAACCATTCTGGTTCATGAGGGTGTGAATTGCACGCTCCTCTCAGCTGGGCAAAGTATATATGTAGATCGCCATCCTTGATCAGATCTTCTGCTCCAACGGATTGAAGTATTAGCCAGATGTTTTCGAGATGACTCAAAGCAGGGGCTCGGTATCGCGAGATGCCCTCTGATTGTTGATAAAACTTTCTGCCAGTTGTTGGACCCTTTAGCTTCATGGCTGTGGGTGGTTATTGGACAGCTAAGCCAAACTCCACAACCCTCGCACCCCGTGGCATTGGCGACGGCGCACAATAGCATCATGATTACCTAGGTATCAACCCCAGAGGGTGTCTTTGGTTGACAAGAAGCCAGAACTCCCCGTTCGATTCCCAAGAGCTTTCGAAGGATGATCGCTGTTACAAAGAGCCACTGACCTTGGCGAGCTTGTCAACCTGGAGCTGTTGGTGATAGGTCATATTTGAGACCTATGGCAGCGTGGCGCTAGCAACGTCGGCTGAATATGCCAACCTGTTTGTCGGCTCGGCCGTCTGGTGTTCTTGGAGTCAGCTCACCGGGTTCGGTCCCTTGGAAGTGCGCATGATGCACATACGGAGACGACGAGACAGGCCTCCAGCTTTTCTGTTCGCAGGCTATCAGCCGTAGGCCACTAGAATCCACTATAGTGCTCTTGAGGCTGAGACATCCGGGCATGGCTGAAAAAGTCTCCGAATAAGAAACGCTGCCGAGAATCGTCGACTCTAGCAAGGGAGTATGTACGGTACCAGGCATAACGAGCAAGGGTCGATGAAGTCGCTAGGGGTTCGCTTGGGTCCAGTGAGAAGCAAGATTGCACCGATAGAATAGCGGCTGTAGTGACAAAGCTCATCATTGATTCGTCATCGTGCCGAAGGGACGCTTCTCTTCATTTGAGTGACTTGACGAAATTGACGCTTGACGCTTTGCGGCTGGTGAGAGGTAAAAGCGGTGTCTCAGGCGTTCATCTTCTGCGGCGGCCAAATCCACCAATGGACCCGACCCCTTTAGGGCAGGTCCCTAGGACGCGCCGTCTCATGCAAGTGCCACGCCGTCCATGGCATCTCCGCGACCGCTGCATCTGCCTCCGACGTCCCTTACGTTGCCGAGGCACCATAAAGTTCCATCGGTACTCAAGTACGGATACGTTATTGGATTGAAGACGCACCTCCACCTCGGTTTTACAAGCCACAATATATGAGATACTATGACGTATAGTGGGAGGGTACCGATCAAACTGATCCTTGCCTATGGTATCATCTGACTGAATAAATTCTATTCTCGGTCCAGGAAGTCATGGAAGAACGTGAATCGCCAAAGGGCCACGGGGGGGGCTGTTCTTGATCGACAATTCCGCCTAAAGGGTCCGGGTGGTGGAGATGCATATTCCAAGCGAAATACCTCGATCTACCTAAATCTCTACCGTTTTATAACGCAATAACATAAGTAGAATAGCAGAACTCGGTAGAAGAAGTTTAAGATAAAATCTACCAAGCTCGGCTTATCTCTTGGTTCTCTTTTATTATTCTTTAAATGATAAAAGGTCGGTCTTGAGCGTAAGTAAAGCTGCGCTTTGTGACTGTGTCTAAGTTTTTCTTGGACCGCGTGCCGGCAATTAGACTAAATCACGGCACCCAGGAAAGGAGGGTCTTGGATAGCGGCGGAGACCCCCCATCTCCACCCCATTCTTTGCCCAAGCACCGACGCCCATTCTGGAAGAGGTGAGCGACCGCCTGAACATTTTCGTACGTACCAACCAACAAGGAAGACGACTCTACGACTCAATCTTCCTTGGCGCGCTGCATACTATGCCCTGAGTTAGCTGTTTGGTCGGAGCTAGTATCGCCGCGCTCCACTCACTTCCCCAAGCCCCGATAGAAGCTCACATCAGAATCCCATCTCGCCAAGATGGGCCTGGGAATCCTCGAGGCTCCGGGCATCGAGCATGTTCCTGGTGAGTCGTCACCCGTCATCTACCTATTCACTTGATGCCCAATCCATCCCATCGCCAATTGCTATTCTTTCACGGCGCCAGAGCTCTAGCGCAGTCTTGGAGCTGACGAGTTGACAATCTCCAGGCACGACACGGTACTTCAACGACCCTTCACAACCCCAGGATGCCAGTGAACATCATAGAAATCTCAAATTCGATAACAGCGGCAAGGAGCCCATCATTCTCGTACGCGCTGTCTATCCTTGCTGGCCCTAGCATGTCCATTGCGCTGATGCGAACCCCAGATTCCTCAACCATCCGATGATCCGAATGATCCGCTGAACTGGCCGCTATGGCGACGCGACCTCATCACCTTCCTTCTCTGCTTCGCCGGCATTCTTGCTACCGCCCTTGGTCCTATTCTCGCCGCTAATACGATCACGATCGCTCTCCTCTTCTCCAAAGACTTCACCCAGGTTGCCCTGCTGACTGGATACTTTCTGTTGGGCTGTGGTGCGGGTGCCATCTTCTTCGTTCCGTCTGGTCGCATCTGGGGGAAGCGCCACCTCTTCCTTGTCGGGATATTCATTCTCATCGCTTCCAGTGCCTGGGCTGGGTCGGTCGGTACCAACTATGGCAGTTTTGTTGGTGCCAGGATTATTCAAGGTGTCGGGTGCGCACCCTTTGAGAGTCTGCTTAACGCAGCTGTTGGTGACCTTTATTTTGTCCACCAGCGAGGCGTGCGCATGGCCTTCACCAACCTGGCTGTCTTTGGCGGTGCCTTTTTCACTCCTATTCTGGTAGGCAAAATTACGGAGGCAATGGGTTGGAGATGGACGTTTTTCTTTGTCGCCATCTTTCTTGCCGCTACTTTACCGGCCGTGTTCTTGTTCTGTCCAGAAACGGCGTATCGTCGAGCAGCGAACCTGAACACCGACACAGCTGGTCAGGCCGAGGCTGGCCCATCAGCAGTCAGCAAAGACAAACCCGAGGGCTTGGCGTCGCAGCCCCTGGCTGGGTCGCCAACTTCTCAAGGCCCCAGCAAACCCTCCGCAGGCTTTGCACTCCTCCCCAGCTCTGGGGCCCTTCAGCCTATTGGCGATGCCACTACTCCCAAGAAGACCTTTCTCCAGTCAATCTCGTTGTTTGACGGACGGAAAACGGATGAGCGGTACTGGGTTCTTTTGCTACGGCCGTTCCCCTTGCTGGTCCATCCCGCTTTCATCTGGGGCTGCCTGATCCAGGGCACCATGATCGGCTGGACAGTATTCATTGGAGTCATCGTAGCAGCCATCTTCATCGGGCCTCCGTACTTTTGGGGAGAAGTGATGGCAGGATACACCTATACGGGCGCATTCGTCGGTGCCCTTGCTGGCTTCATCTTGGCGGGTCTGCTCGCAGATACGAGCGTCAAATACCTGACCAAGCTCAACAAGGGCATTTATGAGCCTGAGTTCCGCATCCTCCTTGTTATCCCCATGACGATCATAGGCGGCATCGGCCTATACGGCTTTGGCCTGACGGCTGGTGAAGTTCTAAAGGGCAAGTACACGTACCATGTGCCCTTGGTCTTCTTTGGCTTCGAAGTAGCAGGAATGGTCATTGGTGCCGTGGCCAGTTCTTTGTACATTGTCGACGCCTATCGTACGTTTCCCACTGCATCGAGGCCACTGCCTGCATATAGCTAATGTCTCGCCAGGTGACCTGACCGTTGAAGGATTCACAATCATGATCATCTTCAAGAACTTCTTCAGCTTCATCCTGACATTCTTCGCCTACAACTGGATCAGTGATGGCGGCATCCAGCGCACGATGGTATCCATTGCGTCTATCCAGGTTGCGGTCTGCCTTCTCAGTATTCCAATGTGTAAGTTGATTGACAACTATAACATGTCATCAGTGCTGACGTTTCCGCAGACGTTTATGGTAAGCGGGTGCGAGCCTTTTACTATCGCCACGACTTGATGGCTATGACCGGTCTTCGGTGAAGCTGTATGACAGTGCCACTCCAACCCTGGTTCTCAACATGATTCGCTATTTAAAGCGTGCATTCTCCTTGTCTTTGATCAGAGTGGTTAGATATACAGGTTGCTTTCTTGGTGGACAGCATGGGTTTGGATAAGATTTCATATTAATGTTTAAGTACCTCTATGGGATCACCTAAGCGGATATCACTCGGCTCATGAACCATTGTTGGCGTTCGACAAATCACCACGTTTCACTGGCTCATATTGTCTGTTTGGTATCACTTTCTTAATTCGTCAGCGTTATAGTATCTTGATCAATCATTACATCATAACTACAGCCCACAACAATTTCCATCCTGATTGTCCAACCCTTAGTTCTGTCATTTAGCCCTCTCATGCCTTAACACCATTCTTGGCCGAGTCGGCAGCAGCGACAGTCGACTTCTTAACAAGGCGCAGGCCGCCAAGCAGAAGAACAGCCGCCTCAATACCCAGAACCACGAGCAAAGTGACAAGAGCGCCGATCACGCCAGCAACGGGCTTCGAAACGCTACTGCAAGAGTCACCGGACTCGGACTCGGAAGAATCAGGGTCATCATCGTTGTCCGAGTTGCTGGCGCAGGTGCCATCGGTGTTTCCGCATAGCTTGCACCACTGGTTGGTGTCATCGATGGCGAACTTGGACATGCCCGACTTGAAGTCCTTCCAGGAGATGGTACTCTCCTTCTTGCCGAAGAGAGGGAACAGCTTGGGGGTGTTCTCAGCGGCAGTTCCATTGGAGAAGTAGAAGCGGACGCTGACATCGTCAACGGTAGGGTTCGTGGCGTTAGTAACGAGCTCGAACGCCATGGAGGAAGCATAGTCGACTATGCCCCTGAAGTTTGAGTCAGTCTTGTCCAGACCAGCAAGACCAAAGAAGGCCATGAAGGTGCCGTAGGCGCCGAACTGGATGTTCATTTTGGGGCTCTTTGGCTTGCCCTCGGCGAGGGGCTCCAGGGCCTCGATGATCTGGCCGGCGAGAACAGAGCCAGCAATGGCGCGGACGGGCGCGCTGCTGTTGTAGGCGAGGTTCCACTCATGTATGGAGGCAAGATTGTAGAGCCTATCGAGAGTAGACTCGGTGAGAAGCTTTTCTGAGGGGATGCTGGAGTTGTGAAGGCGGGCGACATTGATGAGATCGAAGACTGGGCGCGGTTAGCAGTTTGTACATTGATAAAACCACGAATTGGCTGCCATACCAGTATAGGCATTCTTGAAGCTGGCATCATCTTTTCCGTAGGTGCCCTTGATCACTGGAAGAAGACTCTTGTAGAAGTCTTCGGAGCCCTTGTGCGTCTGGGCATACTCGGAAGAAGTGAAGTAGTCGTTGGAGCTGACCTCGGCATTGGTGCAACCGCTGTTTCCCTGCAGCCAAGCACTGTTCTCCGAGTCCTTGGCACTGGCAGCATTCTCAACGGAGTTCACAGGGATATACTGGTATCCGCTCAGAGGCGCCTCGACCTTGGAGCCATTTGCGAGCGTCTCGGCCTGCTTCGTTGGCGGGTATAAGCCCTGAAGGAAGACGAGGGCCGAGTTTTGCAGCACGGCGTCCACGGGGGCAGTCACGTCAAGCTGCGAGAGTACAGCGGTATCAGTGCTGAGTTTGGCGATCTTACGGGGCGCGTCGTTGCTGATATAGGTGTCGCGATACCAGGCGCCGGAGGAGTGAACCTCATCGGCACCAAGGGCGGTGAAATTGACGGGCTTCCAGGCCTTGGCGGTACGGTCACCGTGGCGGTGGAATACGTAGAGGCCGAGAACACGCTCAGATGCCACGAGAGAGGGGGCAGAGAGGAGGAGGGTGAGAAGTTTAGCTTGCATTATCGCGGTGGTAGTGGTGGCGTCCACCTGTTGAAGCTTTACACACCAGGTGTCAAGGACCCAGGTGTCAAAGACTACAGCGAGTCTGACTTGCTAGCAGACAAAGCTACAAATGAAAGACAAAGAACAGAGAACAGAGAAGAAAGACGAAAAAAGTAAAGGAATCATCATTCTGAGCCTTATCCATCGAGGGTTCCCCGCCTCGGCTTGAGCGTGCCGTGCTGCATGGTTGTCCCACGGATCGTCTCCAGGGGTCGTGATAGATTCCATGTCGCCCTCTACTCTCACTTAGGATGGAGCTCGGAGAAGATGTGTTTACAGTTCTATTTGGAAACGGGTTTCCTTCAAAGATACAACGGAATGGCTGACAGCCACGGGAGGCTGATAACAGTAGGTTTTACTAGGACATTCCCATAATTATCATCGTGGGAAGCTCTCAGAGCTTGTGAGCCGCTCTCCTCAGCGGCCGCCTTGACGGGCACTAATAATGCAGCCTAGGTAGTTAGCCCCCGAGGAGTCATTGGCTTTTCAGGAGCATCTTTGTAGGGGAGAAAAGCCTCCGATAGGACGGGACCCTCAATATCCGCTCTGTACGGCCATCGGTGCTGAAATGATTGGGCGGATCGCGGCTCGCGGCTCAACTCAAAGCAGAGGACCAGCCGTTGGTGCCGTTTTATCACCGGGTTTCTCGGGATATTTTTCCGTGGCATGGGAAACATGACCCCAGACGTTCAGGGAATATCATTTCGACGATTAAGAAAGTTTGTGTACTACATAGTACTTTGCTCATGTTCTCCCTCGCGAAGAAACAACGCGAAGAAACAACAGTTCTATTTACAATAGCTGGATCCTTGATGCACGTTCCGTATAGCCGATCGTGATCCTCCAAAATCATCAGTTCATCTATTCCCGGAGATGTCAAAGTCAGAGGCGGGTCCCCGATATTATCTATTTTCGCAATACAAACATCTCCGCCAACTCCGTCTGCTTCATTGCGCAGGGTCCTGGTTTAGTTGGTAACCTGGAAGTCAAGCTTATGTGTCTATCAAAACATCAGGTCTCTCTATTCTATCATCCTTGTACTTCCCAAGCCATTCCATATCAATCTCAAGTTTCAAGCCTTCGCTCCTATCTTTAACCTTCTCACAACTTCGCCTTGCCCTCCTTTCGCGGATCCCTCAAGTTCTGCGAAATTTCACCTTTGAGTAAGAAATCCGGATACTCCATATTGGTGTCAATTCCAACGTTGATCGCTCCTTGACGCCTCCAGGCTGCACCGTCCACCGCCAGGACCTGTCCATTAACATAGCTCCCGGCCTCGCTGAACAGGAAAACAGTCGCGTCGGCAATATCTCGTACCGTTCCCAGGCGGCCGGACGGGATTCCTTTAACGTACTGCCTCCGCTCGGGCGCCTCCTCACTTCCCAGTCGAGCCAGGCCTTCGGTATCTGCGATGCCTCCTGGCGCAATCACATTGCTAGTTACTCCTCGTGGCCCGTACTCTAGAGCGACGGATGCCATGAGTGAGTCGATGGAGGCTTTAGCTGCTGAAACGTGCGCCTGCAGCGGCATGCCTGTGTAGTGGAATGTTGCTGAGACGTAGATGATGCGCGGGTTTGAGCTGCGGAGCAGGTGAGGCATCGTTGCCTTGATTGTGTTGAAAGTTCCCAGGACGTCGATGTCCATAACCGCCTTGAATGCATTAGAGCTCAAGCCTTCTATCGGGGCGATGAAATTGCCCGCCGCGCCGGCACTGTAAGGTCGATAAGCATGCCGCAGTAAACGTCCGCATTCAGGGTCAAGCCTTACATGACAAAGTCGATGCCTCCGAGTTCGTTTGCGCATCGCTCCGCGGCAGCCTGCAGACTCTCGACCTAGACACCAAACCCAGCGTCAGCCTCGAGTATATTGCAAGCTTTCTTCTCAGGAGATGCGCTCAACTTACCTTGCGAACATCACAGCCTCCGATTCCAACCACCTTTGCACCCGATCTCACACTTGCGATGTGCTTAGCGGCCGCCTCAGTCTTTTCGACACTTCTACCGATGATGCATGCATTCGCGCCCAGGCGAACCAATGCTCGCGTCTGCATGCTGCAAATACTTCCTGCGCCGCCCGTCACGAAGACAACGCGACCGTCTGCGTATCATCCAGCGTAAGCAATGCGGCGCCCTTCATTCGCACGGTTCACGGGGGTTCGGTACTGACTGAAGATTCCATCCCTCCAGACGGGGCTGAGGTACTTTGACTCGGGCACGGTCATTATGGTCTGCCACGCAGGTCAATTGCAAGATCTATCAAGTTCTATGCACAGAGTAATCGACGAATCAGTGCCAAAAATAAGCGCGGTACAATGGGTACAATTACGGGGAGGTGATAGATGACATGACGGTTCAAATGGAAGAAAGAGAGATGGACTCTGCCGAGCCTCTCACATAAGCGGAGCCGTCACGAGCCTCGGTTCACAAAGAGAATCTGGGGTCGGGCTCCACTCTTTCGATTTCGCGCATCCCGGCCGAGTCACGCCGCATATCCTCCGAGGCTGGGGGCCGTTGACCATATGCGCATGCACTTTTACACGCCAGGATAAGGTCTCGATATGTTAAAGGCTCGAGTTAAACCCGTGGGGGTATTAAACTCTGTTTAATATTTGACCATTGCGTCGCCGAGACAAGCCAATATGATTGCAAAGATGCCTGAATCGCAAAGCACAGTTGCTACCGCCGGTTCTCCATTTCACCTCAGATCTGGAGGAAATGTAATCCATGCAATATCATTCAAGTCTTCTACAGCTTGAATGCAAGCGAAGTTTCTTTTGGTCTTACTCTTGAGTAGATTCGGCGCCAGATTAAAGGCTACGGCGCATTACGCCCCCCCCCCTAAGACTTCCCAAAAGGTTACCCATGTTTTGGAAACAGAGAACTAGTGACCTCAGATGAGCCAACAACCTGACTCCGAACACTCTCATCTTGGCAAAAGGCTATTTATTTTCAGCTCTGACCTGCAGAGTTAGTGCCCTCTGATTGTCTCATATAAAGCCTTGCGGCCCGGCAGTTGGCCTGCTTCCCCTCCCTATTTGGGCATGGTCGCGGGGGAAACGTCAGAGTCTCGAGCAATTCTCAGAGAGGCTGACATTGGTCCAAACGACAAGTCAATTCACTCACTACCGGGAATTGATCTACAAATACCCTTTACTTACGGATATAACGCTGCTTGTGCTGTGGCTCCCCTCTGCACGGGCGTGGCACTAACACGGCGCAAGCCTTGATCAACGCCCATTCCCCAGTCCAAGCCAGGAGAAACGTCGTCTCAGAGGCAAAAGGGCCAAGGTGACGGCACGGGACGACTTCGTCTAAAGTCTACGTAGTAAGCGCCCCCCTCTGACACGGGGGTAAATGTGAGATCCGAGTGTGGGGTTGTCTCTACGTACGTACTTCCTACGCGCGGAAAGCCCTGTCTTCCATCTTTTTTACGTCTGCATCTGTCCCAGCAGCAGCAGCAGCAAGCAGGGTCTTGGTCGCCTCGTCCAACGGCGCGTCCTAAGCCTCCTGCGTGGCACCCTCGGAGCATTATACCTCAAGAGCGCCAAGACATTGTCACAGCGACGCGCTTATTCCACTCCCCGCAGTCTGAAACTTATCCCCGGTCATCTCCATCCCCTGATCTTATCCTGCTTTTACGTCTGTTGTCTCTTGTCTCAGTCGTTTAGGGGTATTTGGGCAAGGCGAGTGGGGGAGGCTTGTCTAGCGAGCTGTCAGAACTCGAAATGGTGGGAGGGGCTCTGGGCTAGTCTCCCACCCATGGCTCATCCCGCCTCATGATCTTATTATCCCAGATGTAACCAAGAGATCAAGAGCCAGGGATAGCCCTGTTCGTTGATATCAAAGTGCTGCAACTCCCAAGGAAAACATCTTGGCTCGCTGAGCGAGTCAGCCAAGGCATCCACAATTCCTACTGGTGGCATACAGGCAGTACACAGCATGCTGACGACGTCTGGTGCTACTAGTCCACTAGATACAGCAGGTCGTGTTGAAAATCCTTTTGTACTTCAAGTAGCAAAATGACGGATCTACCAAAGTACAGATGACACTTGAAACTAAGTACATGACATTTTCCAAGTTTTCAACGCCCCAAGGTCGTCAGGTCAGTCCTGCTGTTCCATGGTATCAATTATACAGAAAGTCTCCTACACGGAGCGACCAGCACAACTACAATGATTTCCCACGTATTCCTTTCTTTCCCAATTAACCCACTGTGCCCGAATAGTGTACAGTCTCGAGGTCCTTCCGAAGACAAGCTTCTTGGGCTCAAGTAGAAGTCTAAACTTTCAAAGTCAACTCCCAGAGTGACGGTATTGATTTTGTCTTGCTAGAGTTCCCTTTCCAAACGCCTCGATAAATTATCGGATTATTAAGTTTTTGTTGCTCGCTTCGCTGGTGTCCGAATTTTCACCAGTGTTTGATTGTACAAGCAAGGCCTTGCCAGCAGGTGTCCAACGTTTGTGAGGACGATCCCCGAGCACTCCATCCCCGAGTTAAGGGGGGCGCACGGTGGCAATACCATGTCGAGATCCCGTGGTTCGAGTGCCCTCGAGCCCAAGTAAGCGGATGCGTGCCTCTGAGCCTATTGATCGTAGTCAATAGCATGGCCTCCTCGATGGACGGGTTCGATGTTGACGGAGTGGACCAGAAGTCGGTGGTCCTGCTTCACCCACAACACAAGGGACAGCTCTCTGGTAGCACAATGTAACGCTCATGAGGGCCCTTCGGACAAGCATGCTTTCGGCTCCCGTCAGTGGACGTTTTGCAAAAATGTGTCCCGGGATCTGTGCAGGATGTGTAAATGTAGTAGTTCTTTGTGAAGTCGCACATGGTGGTAGAGAAGGCACTTCGGAAAAGACTATACTGTGATAAGCAATCAGGACAGAATCTTCAAGATGCCTGGCGCCTTTTCCAGGATAGAGGTGCAATCTTACTGGACGGCTCTTTTTCGTGTTGAGTGCTGCAAGCCAAAGCCCAACGGATTTGGCTTCACACAAAGAAAGGAGACCCAGACGAAGGTCGAGTCAACGGGGGATGGTCGGGGTTTTAATGCAAATACAGCAGCCACCAGCTATTGCAGCAGCCGGTGCCGTCTAGGGATTGGGATCGTAGGTCGGAAGCCGGTATCAGATGAGATGTACCGATAAAGGAGGTGGAGTGGCGGCGTTTATGATAGGCCTTGAACTTTGCGCATGCAGAGTGGGAAGAGGGTGGGCTCCCAAGCTTCAATGGAGGCGAAAGGTTGGCAGTATTAAGGAAATCTTAAAAGAGACACAACAACGGGATCAAAGAGGGGGTGGTGGGATCCAGTGTCAGCCTGTGAGTCCGGAGACGGGCAATGGGACTGATGGTGGTTGTGGTTGTGGTTGTGGTTGGGATCGGTACGGGGACGAAGGGTCCCTTAAGACACGGCGCCGATGAGACCGTGCCATGTCCCGTGTCTGGGTCGGGGAGCAATGACGCCTTTGCTTCAGCGAGACGGGGATGCCAGAGCAAAGAAGCTAGAGGACATTTTGCTCGGCCCAGGGTCTGGTCTGTCCGTGTGCTATGTCGTGTCGAGTTCCAGCCAGGTCCGGGTCTGGTCTGTGACTGAGAGTGGAGCGGGTTCGTCACTTAGAGCTGGTGGGGGGCCCCAAATCTCGAACGACAGGGTTGCAGTAGGCAGGTAACGTTAGGTAGGTGAGATGAGTACTAAGGTACCTTAGGTAGGTAGCTCTCACGGGCCATGGAACTCGTAGCGGCGCAGTACCGGGAGCCGACGTACCCTTCATCGGCGCAGTCCAAGACAAATGCCATTGAGAGCTGTCCTGCTGCTGTTGGACGCCGGCCTGGTCTTGGGGGCCAGATTCGAGCAAGGCGAGTCGAGCAAAGACTGTGAGCGATTCAGTAGACGCCACCTCAGGGTACGCACCATCAGCCCCAACCTTGACCTTGTACGAAACCCTGGACGTTGTAAGTGCAGTTAGACCATCCGCGACATCGACGGACAGAAAGAAGGGTTACTCTGCTCTACTTCTGCCTTCTGCTCCCCAAGAGGGCCGAATTGATCCCCAAGAACTCTCCCATTCCTGTCTCACTGCGGCAGAAATCGGGAGACAAGATCCCAAGCGACCGTCCTCTGAGAGAAAACGAACGCCGCGTACCTCCGGTGACCCAAGGGTCGCCCGCTGAATGGCGTCTCAATGGCGTCAACAATACCTAGGGAGTTGCTCAAACTCTGAGAGGGGTGGGATTCCTTCCCGCACCCTGAAGGCCGGCGATATTATCTGCCCTCCTTCTCCCAGCCTTCCATTCGGCGGCCAGGACTATTAGAGCCAGCGCCACGGCGGAAAAGCCCTGGCATGTTGAACGTTTGCGCTTTCGTGAAGCGAATCTCTAGCGGCCGGAACTTGACCCGTCTTGTCTAAGGTTGGTAGGCGGGTCGGGAGCTACGGACAGCAACAACCCTGCCGACGCGCCGACAACTTGTCCCTCGTTCGGATCGGAATGTTTTCGGAATGGCATGGCGGGCATTTTTCTACGACGTAGTATTCTGTCTGTGCATGGTTGGTAGTCAATTGAGAGGCGAGTAAAAGGTTCAGAAACTCCCCAATGGCCAATGGCAGTCGCCGCAGATCCCTACCTTGATTAGAGTCTCATATTAGACTGCTCTCTCTCTATATTGCTCAAGTACCGGCCATACAAATGCTGCGAAGACCTGTCTAGGCATCTGCAAAAGTATGCACTGCCAGCACCAAAGGCCTGGGATGCCGGACTGGGAGATCCGTTGGCCCAACCTAACTCACCACATTCCCTCATCCATCCAAGAGTGCAGGGCGCGATGATGCCCCAAGCCTCAGCAACCCTTTCAAACAAGAGTCGGTATACAGGGGTCGGTAGCGCTGTAGGCTTGAACGTTGCTGGTGACAGGAGGATTGTCGAAGCGGCGCGCAGCTAGCCCATCGAGAACCGTTGTTGGGTCCATGTTGACTGTGGAGAGGGTGGTGGACTTTTTTGGCGGCTCTCAAGATTTGAGGTTGCAGATGCCCGCGGCACGAGAGACCATTACACTTCAACTACAGTATTTGATGGAGTACCCTCCTTCGATCGACCAGTCGCAAGGCACCTTTCATCAATTGTATTGTTCGAAAAGATCAATGCATCTTCCGTTATGGAGCTTATGAAAACGAGGGGCCGAAACTGGAGCTGTACTACTGTACCTACCTTACCTACTAAGGCAAGGCACCTACCTGGGTACTAAAGCACGCAAGGTAGGTATCTAAGGTAGGTACTAGGTAGCTGCGGCTTCCCGTATCCACTCATTTCGCGCTTCCTTATGTGCCTTGGCATCTTGGCGTTTTGGTCCTTGGTCCTTGCTCCTTGCTCCTGTCAACGGCCTAACGGCGAAGGTTCTGATGAAGGAGATTGGTGGTGGTGCCTTTCCACTTTTCACTCCCGCCTCCACCTCCATGCAGCGTCCGTCTCCACCTCCGCTTTCATCACTTGGCTGTCCTAAGTTTGGACTGTACTGTTCTGCATCAAAGCGCCCGTGCAAATCAGCGTCTGCTGCAGTTCTGTACGCTAAGGTACCTAACCAAGGATGCAGCACAGCAGACCCATTCGGGTACCTTGGTAGCCTCATTTGAGGCAATCGTTTCTCTCTCCTTTCCTGGATCATCAATCTTCAGCTCTCCCCGTCCTCACCTGCATCTTCGTCCTCACCTCCAGGCTTGCTCCTTGCTCGGAGCCCCCGCCCCGTGATCCATCTTGCCCGGCTGTTGGTGTTGGTATCAAGTTACGGCCCAAGCATGCCGATCCGCAAACTGCCCATGCCCTAAGCCACACAACCCCGATTGCTACGCACGCTGAAGGACTTTGAGACAGGGACATTGCCGTTGGCTCCACTGGCTCGAAACCCTCGGTGCGATCCTCCCAGTACAGCCCAGCTGGACATCATGAGGCATTGAATAGCTTGACAGGTCGAATCCGGGGTGAACCTTTTGCTCTCCACCAAGCTGTGACAGCCAGCGAGTCGAACCTTCGGACAGTCTACTTACTACGTTCGTACAGTAAACATGGCTCTCCTGCTCGTCAGCCCTAGCCAGAGTTTGACTTCCCGACCCCACACGACGGCGGCATCTTCTTGGCAAGGTCTGGCTTCTTGTCTTGTATTCAGCATCATCAAAAGCTTCCGCCTCCTCCTCAACCCGTCGGCCAACTGCATTCAAGGTGTGCTCGGTTGCCGTAGTGCCCAACGAGGGATCTCGCCTCTTCATCACCAGCACAGAAGAGCCTGTCCTGGGTCAATACTGCGCAGCCTCGCATCCGGGTTCCCTCATCATGCTTGATATTCCGGACTCAAAGCTCAGGAACAGTCTAGCGAGATGCCCCGCAGAGAGAGCAGGGTGCATGGTTCCGTTGCCACAGTGCTGCTTGACTTGCTTTGTTGTAGAACTTGCAGAAAATAAAACCTCGATGCCTTCCATGCACCCGCAGGATTCTAGTGTGCGTTGACGCAAACATTGACCCTAACCAAGCGGAGCTTCATGCGGCAGAGGCTCATCAAACATGAGTAGCACCAACCACTTTCTGGGCGTATCAGACCATACATAGAAGACCATGAGAACGACGCTTGTCATCTAGCAGGTTAGCTAATGGCAGCTTTGACCTGTTAGCATGGTCGCAGCGCGGCTTCTTTAGGACACACGTATCAGTTGTTGTGCAATGACCAACTAATAAACGGGCACTGAACATGGCGGCAACATGCTTATCCACTAAGGACCACGCGGATACCCGCGCTGACCAGGATCCGGTCCCTTTGCACCGATTTCCATATACTCTCAATGAGATTCAGCGCATGCCAAGAAGTCTATTGTTAAGCCTCATGAATCAGGATGCCCTCCCCAGCAACTCAACGTATACGCCAACCAGCACCAAGATTTGCGGCTCAGACGTCATGGCGAACAATGACATCGGTGATCAAGCTGAGAGCCAGCATCCGCAAGGTGCTACCTTGTTCAAATTTCGTGAGGCTTTGCTCACTCAGAAGCAGATTCGTCCTGGGCCTTGCGAATGTGAACCACACCCATCCACTGACTGTGCTTCTGCTCAGCTTGGAATAACGGAATAGCCGCTGCGGGTGGCTTCAGGACCATGACGTGAGGTTTTAGTGACTCTGATTTGAACAACGTCTAGCTTAGCTAGTCCGTCGACCGAATGCTGACCTCATCGAGGCAGGTCATCATCGACGGCGTCGCGTAACTAATTTAGGGCCATCATGATCTACCGTTAGGTGAACCTCGCTGAGGTCGACAGAACAAAAGCTTCCAATTCCATCAACCCTTGCTAGAAGCGTGTCAGCGTGGATACAGCCCGGCTTTTGCTGGGCTCATCTGGGCGTGAATTGGCTTTTCAAAACCCGCGTGGGGACAGTGGTGTACGAGAGAGAGGTGCCGCCACGGCCGGTGTCTTCACACGGTTACAGTACAAACCTTGAAGTAACTTAACGACCGGTCTGTCGTCGCCCGCTTGAGATGGCCTAGCAGAAACGAGAAACGAGGCGGGGGTGGGCGCAAACTTCCAGCTGATTCTCTCTTATGCCAAGCTCCCCACCGGATATTGGGAAGGGATTGGGGAGATTGACAATGAATCACGCGAGTTGAGGCTGTCCTGGACTGATGGTCCTGGACTGATGGAAACGTGCCCATGTCGCCAGCCGCAGCCGGGTCATGTCAATCAGATGTGGCAGCAGGGCAGTCTCCATACCCACTGCACCCACCCACTGTAGCCACCTGTAGCCACCTGTAGCCACGTACAGTAGCGTGTCCCTCGCCAGCCACTATCCGTTGCAGTCGCCACGTGGAAACCGTTAAACGTTCAACTCTAAACACTGTCACTCCCAGGCAAATCGATACCGGAGAGCTCACGGACTTGGGGGGGAATGGGCCAGCAACCGACCTGGCCTTCTTCGCCCAGGAATAGGAAGCCCAGATGGGAGTTTGGGAGTCCGGGCTTGCTCCCAAATCCTCTGTTTGTCTTCCTTCTCCTTACCGGATTGGGATTGGGTCTGCGGCTTTGGGTCAAAGCGCCGGCCAGAGTTTCATCTAAGTCATTAGTGGCCAAATTACAGTTCCCTGGGGTTTCGCGCTTCATCTGCTGGCTACACGACGATGTCTGGAGGGCTTCTGACCGGACCACCCAAGTGGCCTTGTTTGTTCTGCGCAGCTGCCGGCTGCTTCGGCCTGCCGGCGTACAGATTCGGGCAGCATAATAAGTGCATGCATGTGCTTCGCGACTGACTCGACACCAGCCAACTTTTCGGATGTAATGTCCTTCCGGGCTGATCTTGGGACACCGCTATGTTTTCGCTCGGACATCTTGTTCGTTTCTTTTCGTAATCGACCATGCATCGTGGAGAATTGTTGATCTTGTCGATGCAGGCTTGGGACCGCTGCCTAGTCGTCATATCGCACTCCTGTGGTACGTCGTTAAATGCTGCATCGGCGATCTGAAGAGGCGTCAAAGCTGCTCAGGTTTAGGGATTTATTACTTTCCCAGCTTCCATTGAGACCTTGGTCTGAATTGCTTGGTCTTCTTCCCCGAGCTGGTCATTCTGTGTTGTGAAGAACGCGTTCTTGCCTACTCTAGACTGGCTGTCATCGATAGGTTGGAGTACGATTGTTCAATCACAGGGCAAACTTGTATTCTTGAGTATTGGTTAGGGTAGCCAGCTCCCCACCTTGACACGCACAGGGAGGCCCATTCTGAACCAGTTGTAGGAAAGACGACTCCAGGACAATAAATAGTTATGTAAATGATCGGTGCGGCCTTCTGAGAAGGCTAGTTAGTACCTTGGTGTGATGGGGCGCAAAGGTCGTGGCGAGCTTGAGTTGTTGCTGAACCCTGCTTCTCAGCAAGGCTCGTCTACGTTAATGCGCCAATGGGATGCCTGTTGCATTCGTACGAAGTAGATGATCCATGCCAGAGACTACCCCCCATCGGACCAGGAGACATCTATGTCACACTACACTACTCTTGCAGAATATTCGTGATAAATACATCTTACAGATACGTTGGAATTTACACTGGATCGATACACAGGCTGGGAATGAGCACACTGCACCTAAGAGCAGAGAGCACCAACACCCAAGGTAGGAGAAGATGAAGAACGACGTATCATACCATAAGATGATAACAAGACCATTCTCCACATCATCCTTGGACCTTTACTAGGTAGGTTGTAATGCTAACGGACGAGTCTTGCTGTAGTGTCTCTGGGTGTGGGGAACCACCCGGAATAACGAAACGATAGCTCTTGACGCCGGAACTCATTTGATACTGCAGTTCTCTCTTATTAAGAGAAGAGCGGTCTAGTTGAATAAGCTCTGAATTTCAGCCTGATTTATTAATTATATTTGCAGCGGGCTTCAGAAAGGTGGTCAAATTAGCAGGTAAAGATGATAGGCGGACCATTCCGTCCTTTTTTTGTTACCCCCAGCACACATGATGAAGATTCAAGCAACCACATACGCCACAAGAAGCTGCGCAACGTTTTCATGTGCTCCCACTAGCCACAGCTAAACCCGGTCCTATCCGCACAAGCCACGCGGAGAGGCCAATCACAAGCGCGGATGTGTGGCGAAAGTCCGTGAATTTGCCTTAGTTGCACGCGTTCTCTGTTGAGCCTGATCCAACCCACTCGCCACTCCTCCATGCGATCCATCTCGATTTGCCTACAACAGGAGCTGCCCCCAAGCTCAGTTCCCCTCACCCCATGGCCATCTTCGATCCATCGTGAACAGCCCGCCAGCATCTCAAGCAGCAGCGCCCTCTTCCACATGCTGGTTCTCATCGCCCGCCACGACTCCTTTTACCGCGATCGAGAATAAACGCGGCGCCGAGGGGCTATCGGATTCCACCTCCACCTGGCGGCTGGCCTAGACGCAGACAGAAGAATGGCCGAGTCATCACCGCGAGCGGTACGGTTCTCGGGCACAGAAGACGAAGCCCGCCCCGACAAGACCAAGAGTCACCGACACGATGCTCCGGCCGAAGCCAATGGCGATCCCCATGCAACAGAACGCCAGGACGAGCTGGGTACACTGACCCGGTATGCAGAATCATCGGGCCACACGGGATCGTTGACGTCGCTACATCCTGGGACGGTCATTAATGGTGCCTCAAAGCCCCAGCGAACCACCACTGGTGACGATGGCACTGCATACCCTCCCAATGGCGCATGGCCACAACGACCGCTCGGCCCTGCGAGGACGCCCTCGAGCACATACAATCCCGCCACGTCAAGAAAGCCAGCTCATCCCCCACCGACCCCATCCTTCACCGAATCCATCCGATCTTCCTCCAAAACGCGTCCACGACAGAGCGAGAGTAGGTTTCGCGCGCAGGAACGGGCCTATGTCCAGAAACTCCGGCAAGATTACGGTGGCGGATACTTTACATCCTATGCGGGCTTGAATGGGAATGATTCGGACTCGGAAGGGGAGACTCCTTCGTCAGAGGGCCCATACGATGATCGATTTGATCAAGAAACCATCATGTTCTATGGAAATGATAACCTCCAGCCAACAGAGGAAGACTTGAAAGACCCGGAAAACCGCGAAAGACTCGAGTGGCATGGCATGCTGGAGGCTGTTCTGTTAGGAGATGTCGTACGGCAAGAGAAGAAACGGTTAATTGGCTCCTCTGACCAGCAAGCCGGCAAAACTGCCCACAAAACCGAATTATGGCTGGGCATTCGCTCCAAGGTCTGTGGGAGACACATTCCCGTTCAGAGACGTATGCTTGAGGAATCTCGATCCACCTTGGATCGCACCCTGGACGAGATTATCAACTTCCAAGTGAAGGGCGAGAGCGAGGTCGGCAAACCGCCATACGAACAAGTCAAGGATATGGTCAAAAAGATCGAGAAATGCGAGAATCTGTATCCTTCTTGGGCTTCGCTCGCAGCTGAACACAAGGCAGCCGATTCTCCTGCATTTAAAGAAGCGCACGAGGCAATTATCTCATGGTATAACACCAACGAGATGATCAACACTGAGTTATCGATCTTGAAGAAATGGGTTGGGAATGACGATCTGGATTTTACGCGCACCAAGCAACGGTCGCCTGCTGTCAACGGCATCAACAACGACGAGACTTCGTTTCTTGATCGACTGATGAAGGAGGATGGCCTCCAATCTCTTTACAACGACGACAACGGAAACCTGGAAAAGGGGATGCTTGCACCGATATCTACTGTTATCAAGAAGGCCAAGGACACTCTCATCAAGAATTCCGCCCCATTCCGCAAACGCCATCTCCCGCCGTATCTGGAAGAACTTCTTACACTCATCAGCTTCCCTTCCCGTCTTATCGAAGAGATTACTCGAACGCGTCTTGCTTATGCTAGGAGAGTTAAGGAATCTGCCCAGCAAAATCCTCTCATGCAAGACCAGATGATCTCCCAATTCCAGCTCCTCCTCAAGTTCGCCATCCGGATCAAGCTCGAATGCACCTCCATTGCGCATCCAGAGCCAGGATGGGATCTACCTCCCTGCATTGACGAGTCTTTCGATCAAGTCGTCTTGGAAGCGTTGAAATATTACTTCAAGATGCTGAATTGGAAACTGAGCGGCAATAAGAACACATTCAAAGAAGCGGAACTCCTATTTCAGGAGTGGGACTTTGCTAATGAGATTGGCGGTCACTTGCACCGCGGTCATATTGAAGTTGCGGAACAATTCAGTTCGCTGACGTTCAAGGCATTGAACCGACTCAGCCAGACTTTCGAGAAAGAGTTGCAAGCAAAGCCTAAGGAGAGCGCGGCAGAGATGAGCAAGCGTTATAAGGCTTGTCTTGACTCGGTGCGAGTTCGTCAACGAATGCTTCAACGATTTACCCGAATGCTGAGCGACAACTACGAGCATGCATCGGACTTCAGCATCTCGTTCCCTCCCGAGACAATGCAGAAATTCTATGACCAGTTGGTTGCCTCTGGACATTTTCAAGTGGACACTGGCTCGTTTGAACAGGACAACACCTATGTTATTGCATCCCCTGAGCTAAGGGAAAGGCTTGAGGATGTGCAGGTCATGATGGCCATAACTTCAAAGGATCAATTTCCTGACGAACTCGGGGAGCAATACCTCCTCATTCTCCGACCGGAAGATCCGCTCAATTGGTTTGGCGAAATGATCTCTGTGCCACTGCGCGACCAGAATATCGATCTCAAGCGAGGCCACATTCGACTCTGCGCTTCCAGTCCCCAAACGCTGCACAATGCGCGAAGAGCGTTCCTTGATGCTGTCGACATGCATGTTGATCTCATACAGGAATCCAGATCCAACATTCATAAAGTCAACACAAGGTTGACCGAGCTCAGGAGGGTGGCATACAAGCTATCCAACACCTTCATGGACAGTGTGGAGATCATCAGAAAGCAAGCTCGAGGCAAGGATTGTCAGGAACTCATCCAGACATGTTTCGTGTTTGCCACGGAATTCGGTCAAAGATCGTTGCTTTACATGGACAGCAACCGACGGCAGATGAACAATCTCAAACTGACGAAGCTTGCACTGGACTGGGTGAGCTTCATCTGCGACGACTGCATCGCATCCGACCGAAAGACGTTCCGCTGGGCGGTACTCGCACTCGAGTTCGCCATGGGCATGACCCGAGGACGTCATATCTTGGCACTTGGAGAGGACGAGTACACTAAGCTTCGTTCTAAGGTTGCAGGATGTATGGCTTTGCTTATCTCGCATTTCGACATCATGGGTGCCAGGTCGAACCTGGCGGCTCAAGCCGAGAAGGAGCGAATTGAGGCTCTGGTTGGGCAGTTCCGTAAGCTTGATAAAAACAGAATGTTGAACGACGAGGAAGCTTCCCGGTGCATTACGGAGCAACGTTTGGAGGAGCTTGAGAGAGTGGACGAGTATCGACGGGAGCAGGTGGCGGAGAGACAGGGAGTAGGACGGGTGCTGGAAGGCAACAATGAGGTGGACCGATCGTTGGCTTACCTTTCATCGTCAGCAACCAACGTTACCATGCGCTGGCAGCAGGGCCAATTCGTGGGAGGCGGTACTTTTGGCAACGTCTACGCGGCGATGAACCTCGACACGGGCCATCTGATGGCGGTCAAGGAAATTCGACTCCAAGATCCTAAGCTCATTCCGACAATCGCTGAGCAGATCCGAGATGAGATGGGCGTGCTTGAAGTCCTGGACCACCCGAACGTGGTATCATACTACGGCATCGAAGTCCATCGAGACCGGGTGTACATCTTCATGGAGTTTTGCTCGGGTGGATCTCTAGCCAACCTGTTGGAGCACGGCCGGATTGAAGATGAGCAAGTGATTATGGTTTATGCTCTCCAGCTGCTCGAGGGTCTTGTCTATCTGCATGAGAGCGGCATTGCCCACCGAGACATCAAACCCGAAAGTAAGTACTATTCTCGGGAGCCTCAAGGAGGTGCGAAAACTAACTATGAAATAGACATTCTTCTTGACCACAACGGAATCATCAAGTATGTGGACTTTGGCGCAGCCAAGATGATTGCTCGACAAGGCCGCACGCTTGCTGCCGATGTGCAAGCAACGGCAACGATGCCTAACCGATCCATGACTGGAACACCCATGTACATGTCGCCGGAGGTGATCAAGGGCGAAAACCCTGGTAAGCCTGGGTCTGTCGACATTTGGTCTCTCGGCTGCGTTATCCTGGAGATGGCTACTGGCAGAAGACCATGGGCCCAACTGGACAACGAGTGGGCGATCATGTACAACATCGCTCAGGGCAATCCGCCCCAGCTGCCGCCCCCTGATCAGCTCAGCCCACAGGGGCTCGACTTTTTGAAGAAATGTTTCTCGCGGGATCCTCGACAACGATCGTCAGCGGTTGAACTCTTGCAGCATGAATGGATCACGTCCATCCGAAGTCAGGTTGTGGAGCCGGCCACCCCGAGCGACACAAGCGGCTCGGCTCAGTCAACACCCACGGTCAGCTCGACCTCGAGTAGACTTGGAGGAGCTGATGGATTCTACTAGCTGTTGAAGTCTAGAAGTGTTTCCTGAACGGCACGGCGTGGGGGTTGCTTTCCCCGGGAGAGATGGAGATGGAGCTGTGTTGACAAGATAAGGTAAATGGGAAGAAATCATGGTCTAGGGTTCGTTCAACCACCAATTTCTATAATAGCTCACTGGGTCAATTTGCATGAGCGATGAGTTCGGAGTTTTGAGCTGCTCTGTTGTACGTATTTGTAATAAGAATAGTCGCTGCGGGAGGAAAGGGTGGGTGCATGATGGGTCATGATAGCAACAACAGACCAGTGGATACGAGTAGATACGATATACCACCTAATAATGCATATGGATTCCGCAGCCAAGTTTGTCCTCAGTCGAGCGTGAATATTGTGTTTCACTATTCAGCAGGCCATGTCATAAGCTCCGTTGTCTCGGCGGTCAGCCCCGCAGCCACGGAAGCGCCCGATGCGGATATGTCATTGATAAAGGGCCCGCATTACGGAACACAACCTCGGCCACAAACTCAAGCCCCTCTCTTACACTTCTCCTCTATCACCTACCAAAGTGTGAATAGTAGTTTCAATGGAGGCCCCGGAGACCATTTCAGGACACGACGCTGCCAAGACGGCCGAGGTTTGCGTGGCACACGGTCTCACGCCGGACGAGTTCGCAGAGCTTCGGCAGCGCGCGACGGCGGCCAAGGAGACGGCGTACTGCCCGTATAGTCGGTTCCGGGTGGGCGCGACGGTGCTGTCCGGCGAGGGGGAGTTTACCAGCGGCGCAAACGTGGAGAACGCGTCGTACCCCGTGGGGACGTGTGCGGAGCGCGTCGCTCTGGGGACGGCTGTGACGGGCGGGCATCGCGGGTTCCGGGCAATTGCTGTCGCGACGGATATTGCGCCGCCAGCGAGTCCTTGTGGGATGTGTAGGCAGTTGTGAGTTACCCTCGTCTTGACGATCTGGCGGGTCGGGGAGTGTTGCTGAGGCTGTGGTGTGGTGACGAGGCAACAAGGAAGGGATGGATTTACTGACGAGGTGAGTTGTTGGTGATGTAGTATCCGAGAGTTTTGCGAGCTGGATACGCCCGTCATCATGTTTGACAAGAATCAAGACTTTGTCATCGCGAAGCTACGACAAGTGAGTTCCTGTTTCTCTTAACTGTTAGTCTAAAGCCAGAGACTCATTTGTCTTGCAGCTTCTGCCAATGTCATTTGGCCCTGATCAGCTTCCGCCACCTGGCACGATATAGAACAACAACGATCAATCAATTTACATTACCCCTTTACCCGTTGCGTGAGGGCGAACTTGGCTTGTGTGTCCAGACTGACCGCAACACTTGGGTTCATGCGATGGTGTCTGCACATACAGGGCTCATCTGATTAGTTGGCCCTGGGCGTCTCCGATCCTTCCCGGTACAGGATCTTTGTCATCTTTGGCGTTCTGTGCATCGGAGCTACGATCCAGGCCTACTTTACGTGAGTAAAATCTGAACACCGGGACTTGCCGGGTGGAGGCTGTCCAGGAAGCCAGAGCTAAGGCTGTGGAGGGGATGGGGAGTTTAGGACTAGGGAGGAGAGGTGCACCGTTGGGTAGGCGTAGCGGTACTAGAATCCATAGATGTCTTCTAGAGTAGAATGGGCTGAGGGATTCTAGACTATAGACGCGCAAGATC
Organism: Fusarium buxicola; assembly: GCA_014899095.1. Taxonomy (NCBI): domain Eukaryota; kingdom Fungi; phylum Ascomycota; class Sordariomycetes; order Hypocreales; family Nectriaceae; genus Fusarium; species Fusarium buxicola. Next base: position 18,833 of record JAAVUK010000014.1, on the reverse strand, counting down.
CACTCAATTAACCTGTTGTTGAGCAAAGCTGTGCAGAAGATGTGATCTGCAACCGCCAAGGATGAGGCTCCAGGTTCCAGCCCTGCGTCTTTCAGGTGAGAGGCTGACGGTAACATAATTTGTAGGTACCGGGTGAGCTTAATTCGACTTCTATATTGGGGTACTCGCGTTTCGAGGTACGAAGCTGCGTTGATGCAACGAGAGCCGTGATTCTTGCGCGGAAGCAGAGGATAATGAATTTTACTATTTAAGTGCCAGTAGAAGAGGTCCTACTGAAAGCTTGCTAGGGAGATGCTTCATGTGTCCCGTGCTTAGACTGGGCTCACTGAGGAGATGCGACGCAAGTGGTTGAGTGAGAATGGACTCATTCATCATTGTACAAGAATAAACACGAGGGGCTGAAACGAAATCGGCAGGACCCTTTGGCGGGAGCTAAAAATGGAACTGAACTGTCGTGCAGTAGCGCAGGGTCCAGAAGCCGAGGCAAAATGGAATCTGGGGTTCAGAATGGCAAGTCTCCATGGCGAAATGATCACCAACGGATAGAAGCAAAATCGTTAGGTCGATACTGTCGCGGTTCAAGCTTGCCAAGCCAGGTCTCATTCCTTGTTCGATCCTCCTGTACAACGCATTGACAACGAACCCAATACGAGACTTTTCAGGTTGGGCAACCTGTAACCAGTTGAGACGTCATCATGGTCATTCTTTCATTCACTCAGTTTATAGCGCCCGGCGCCGCCCAATGAGCTGTACCCATCCCCGTTTGCACGTCCTCTCAGACTCTCGGCCCTGGCAGGCGGTCCGGGAGAAAGCATATTTGAGAACGCCCGTAATAGTGGCCAAATATGGCAATTAAATATTCTAAAAGAAATCGGCATGAGAGCCAGTGAACTTCTTCTGGCTCCGAGTATTTTCCTTCAAATTCTTCAGTGCTGGAAAACCACTTCTCTACCTGTGGGTAAACTTAGGAGTCTTAATTGGACATGGTGCCTGGCTAACCCATCCCTGTGCAAGGGTTACACCAATGTACCTTTGAGGTAGGGGAACCAGGAGGGAGACCTCAGGGCTTCAAGATTGTCCGCCAGTCAGAGGGCGTTAAGCGTTCAACTGCGGTTGGTTGCTGGCCACGGAGGGCTGAGATGAGCGGCACTTGACTGACTCGGGCCGCCAAACCAGATTGGTGGCTATTGGCTTTTCGATTCATCAAGACATCCATCAAATTGCAAGTTGAGGAGCGCTAAGCGCAACACATGTGATGTGGTCGCTACGGAGAAGGGTGTGCTCTGGACGGTGCAGCGCATGCATTGTTGCCATGCATGAATAAGGATGACTTACTCAGCTATGTACATACATACTAGGTACGCATGGCCCATGCTCCATGTTCATGCTCGCTCATGCGCGCGCGTCAGGCACGGAGTATTGTGCAGTATCACCGCTGCAGATTCTGGGCTGCGGGCTTGGGTTGCCGCGAGTCGGCTCCAGATGTTAGTGTCCAAGCCCTCCAACTCGCAAAGCCCGGGCCTTCGGCCTCCCCCGTAGAGGGTCCATGAGGCCCATGAGGCCCCTAAAACCCGGGCATTCGGCAACGGAGAGGCCAGGGATCCTGGAGATTTGGTCCGGACAGGAGAAAAGGGAAGAAGCGGTCGCGGAGCCGCGGTGTTGATGGAGGTACGCAAGGCACGTTCTGTTACGGTCCAGGTGACCGTCCGGGCTACCGAAGGAACGAAGCTCCAGTGGTGACAAGCTATTGGGAGCGTGCCTAGTCTAATGGCTGACGGACCCGTGGGCGGTGGGCCGACGGAGGGAGTTGACCTGGGGATTGGGAATTGGAGGGATCGGGTAACTAGAGATGTTCTGGAAGGGCGGCGTCAAGGCGTAGTACGCCTGGGCGATCATTGGTCCTCCACTCTCGTGAGATGCTCGTAAATCCCCTCACCGTCTTTAATACCGTCTTTGATATCTTTAATACAGTGCAGTGCAGTTGTGCGTAGTCGCTAGAAAACAGTCCGGAGAGACAACAGCCGCAAACTCGGGCCAGAGGAAGACGTGATCAATTGGTTACCTATGTTGCCATAAATCTCTATGTTGTTGATGCGGGAACGGAATGTGATAACGTCCTAGGGAGTCATTTCACCCAGGGAGACGATCAACTAATGACGGTACCCTGCATCCAATGTTAATCTAAGCATTAATCGCCGGGAGGACTGGACGCTTCGCTGTCGGGCCTCCCTGTGCCTGACGAGTTGGAAGCGAGGAACATACTGTACATGGCAGTCCATGTCAGGTAAGGTACTAGTCTAGTATGTAACTGGAGGGCGGTGGCGATGCCAGCGGTTGTTTTGTTTTAGGTTCCCGTCGTAAGGTCGAGTACCTATTTCGCTGCCGCCGCTTGCTACCGCCCACCCGACCTCACTGAGGGAGCCCACTGGGCCCCGTCGCCGCTAAAAGCCCCTAGCGGGCTTTGTCGCACGTTCCCCAGGTCCCTTTCCCCCCTCCACCCTGACCATCACACCCGGGCCGGCACCACGCGCCCAGTGTCATTTGTTGTGCTTGTCACTCCTCCTCCCTTCAGCTCTCACTTAAAATATCCATCACTTTTCTTCAACGCCTCACGAACCGCCGACTCTTTCCCTCATTTTCTCCTCCTCTGCCTCCTCCTCTTTTCTCCCCCTTTCCCCCCCTCGACTCTCTTCCTCCTCGCTCTGCGACGCTTTTCGACGGGATTCTCCATCGTCCTGTCCTCCTCTCTACCGAGTACAGCTACCACTCTCCACATATCGAGAACCGCCATTTCCAACCTGTTCCTAACCTTCCAACCTTGTCCGCCCCCGCCTTTCCACCACGTTCCATCAATCCCGCTATCTCGAGTCCCTGAGATTGTCATCCCTCGCCATCTCGCCATCTCTTTAAGTTCCTGAAGCGCCGTGACGCCTCCTACCGTCAGCTCCCGAGACATCAATTTGCTGCGGTCGACAAAGCTTCCTGGGACCGCCTCTTACCATCATCGCTGCTTCGACGAATAGGCCACGCTCTTGGTCATCGCCCGTCGTCCCAAACTCGATCAAGCTTCAACCAGCACATGCCACCGTTGACGTCCTGACGACAGCGGTTGGCCCGAAGTTCCATCCGTCCCTCCACCCATCGATTGACAATCTCGGTATGGAACCTGTTCCTGAGACGGAGCGGATGGAGGAGTTCCGGCCTGCTCCTGTCTCCTCGTCTCCATCTGTTTCCCCAGCCGTCCCCTCGCTGCGTATTCAGAATCCGACCTCGGTCTCGACCCTCAACATTGACCTCCCTCGGAAGCCGCCGAACCTGAGACGCAGCACTGACCCAAGTCCGACCTCGCCAGCTTCTCCCTCCTGGTCTACTTCGACCTTCTTTCCTTACCGCCCGCGCACCACCTCTCCGCTCTCCGGCGCCCATTCTCGATCTCGCTCCACTACGAGCCTCGCACTCCCCATGTCTCGCACTCAATCTATGCCTGGCGTCAGCGGCTCCGGCCATATCCTGTACTCTCCCCAGCGCCGCCCCGCCAGTCCCTCGGGATCTCCCAGCTGCGTCCGAATGCCGCGAAAGCCCGCCGATGAGGCCTTTCCGCCCATCTCCCCTGTTCGAACTTCCGTCCTGGAGCCCGAACGGAGGCATGCGGAGAGGCGGAGCAGCTCTCCCATTATGGGCATTTCCACGAGCACTCCCGCCCGATTGCGACGACCCTCATCTCCTCTGCGGACCATCACATCTTCCAGCACTGGCTCCCTAGGAACCTTCCCGTCAACCCCATCCTCGTCAATCTCATCTACTTCATCGTACCGAAGCTACGATGCCCTTTCGGGAAGCTATGGAACTACATACTCTTCCGTCCCCTCTACGCCGACGTCGACTAGATCACGAAGCCCCAGCATCTCCAGCTTGGAGACTATTCCTGATACGCCCGATGCGGAGGAGGCGGCACTGGAAGCTGAACGAATTGCCCAGCTCAAGGCTGCTGCGGATGCCGCTGAGGGGAACGAGTCCTCCGACTTGAAGGGGAAAGATGGGCAGATCCGAGGACGCACAATGGGCTTCGGGTCCAGGGATAAGCGGAAGCGCTGGAGTGTGTGCGGCGCTGAGCGGAGAGGGGATCTCGATTTGGAGACGATTTGGGAGGATTGATTGGTGGGCGATGAGACAAAGTTGAACCATTGAGAAAGGTAGCTCGGGATCAGCCATGGCATGGCACCTTGCACATGTTGGGCCCTACCTGAGCTTGGAAGTTGCTTTACACCACACGATTGCATCACGGGCGGCGGATTGTTCATGATTTTCTCGGCATAAGCATATGGTTTTCGTTTTTACTTTTACAAAGGGCACGGCAGCGATTACGTGACCCTCTTGATACCCATTCCTGCACATCTGCATTATCCAACAGGAGAACTACCACATAGCCACAGAAGAGAAGACGCCGATTGACTTGGCTGTGTTGCGCAAACTTGTACTTTAACGCGAATTACATCCACACACACTCTCTCTATCTTGCCCTCAGTTTATGATCGCCTGTTAGCACATCACTGTGCGTTGCTCCCAGAGGAGTGCGTGGGATCAATCGCCCTTCGCATTGACTCAAAGACATATCGGCAAGAGAATGGACTATGAATCCACAATACCTCGGTCTCTCACAGTGCATGTCTCTCATCTGACCAAACAACAGGCGTGTTGTGAATTATTCCCAGGGGCCCGATCTTTAGTAGAATCCACAAATGTCTTTGCTCCCCTCGACCATCTCGATAATTCACTATTGCTTTTGTCGCCCCTTGTCTCCATTGTGTGAGCGCAGATGGCGTCCTCCTGTTGGAGTCGGTCGGCTCCCTTGAGCAAATAAACCGCCCGACGACCACAACCGCCCTTTGCATGGCTCACTTATCCTCGAGGAAACATCTCCCTCCTTCAATATACCACCCTTTGCAATCATCAATATTCGTCCCTTTTGATTGAAAATTGGCTCCTTCAGCACCTGCCCTCGACAAGATGAGGCCATACTTAAAGACGATGGGATGCGTCCCAGGAGCAGAACTCTCACCACCAGACTCGACTCAGCATCTCTCAGATTCTCACAACAGCCTCATCCACTCGGCTGCTCTTCTCCTAGCACTTTCTGTCCTCCTTGATACACAGTCTGCAACATGCTTTTCCCCACGCTTGTCGGCGCCGTTGGCCTTCTTGCCGCGGCGGTTGAAGCCGCTCCACGGGGCACCTGGTTCAACAAGGTACGAGGTTTTATGAATACAGGACAACCAACTTCTAACTGCCTCAGCAGTTCCAACGAGATGATCGAGGACCCCAGGCCTCGAGGACTCGGGTAGCCGCTCGATCTGACTCTGACTCTGACTCTCCTGGCTATGACGACTTGTATAGCAAGCCCGACGCCTACACCCCCGTGAACAAGTACAGCCTTCCTGATACACACACCAAGCCGGCCGGCTACTACTCTGCTCCGCCCAGGAACTCGACCACTTCAGCCGTTAACTCCACGATCCTTCACCCGAGCATCCAATGTCCTACCGGCGGCGTCTACGTCTCCACCAAGACTGTCGACATTACCGTCACCGTCACCGCTTCCTCCGACGGGTCTTACACCGAGATCTGCCACGAATGCACCAAGACCCTCACCCGGAACAATACCATCTACGTGCCTCCCATCAAGTATGCCTCTACTCAGCCGTACGACGTCGAGACCAAGCCTGTGCACCCGGGCTCCAAGACTACGCCCATTGGCGGCGAGCAGAACGCTGGTTCTCCTTACCACCCTGTCAACTCGACCTATCTCACGCCTCACCAGACCCAGACTGCCGAGGATCCCAGCATGACGGAGGACTGCACCGATGAGTACCCTTACATGAACTCTACAGTCGCGTATTCGTACGCCACGCCCATCAATAAGCACGCCTCTGAGACCGACTACCAGTACCCCAACCAAACCGCCGTCTATAACACTCCTGGTGGCTACAAGTCCCCTCCCGTTTATACCAAGCCAGCATACACCAAACCTGTGTACTCGAGCCCTGCTCATGGCAACTCGTCGATAGTGCCCCCGGTTTACACACCTCCTGTCCTCAAGAAGCCTGCTTACTCCGATCCCGCTGGCAATGGAACTGTTCCTCCTGTGTACACAAAGCCCGCTTATACGCAGCCCATCTACTCAGACCCTGCAGTCTATAGCAACTCTACCATCGTGGCCCCCATCGTGGCTCCGACTTACTCTAAACCAGTCGACACGCCCGTCTACACACCGCCCGTTTACACCAAGCCTGCTTACGCGGAACCTGTGATCCCCGGCAACTCTTCTACTATCGACCCTCCAGCTTATACCAAGCACGTTGACACGCCCATCTACACGCCGCCCACCTATACCAAGCCAGTCTATTCCAAGCCTGTGGTCCCTGGCAGCTCTTCCACTGCTACTCACCATGTCTACACTCCGCCAGTCTACACCAAGCCCGCGTACTCGGATCCTGCTGTCCCTAGCAACTCTTCTACTGTGCCCCCCATTGTCCCAACACCATCCTACACGAAGCCCTTTGACGCGCCCGCCTACTCGCCGCCCGTCTACACAAAGCCCGTTGACACGTCTGTCTATACACCTCCTGTTAACACTAAGCCCGCTGAGACGTGCATCATTGACACCTCAATGGTCCCCATCTCGACATCTTACCTCAACACAACGGCCACCATGCCTGCTGTGCCCACGGAGACTATTTATGAGGACACTGTCAAGAATGGCCTACCCAGTAAGAACAGCGCTTACTGCGGTGTTAACGGTAAGGCTATCGGAACCAGCTTCATCGCCGAATTCACCCAGGAGCGCACCGATGTGGCCGTCACCCTCGAGGGCTGCTACCAGTTCTGCAATGCAAGTCATTCACTCTCCCACTTCTTCAATAATGCTGACATCTCCTTCAGAGTGACATGGCCCCTGCCCGCGGCTGCCAGGCCTACCGCTTCTATCACGACAACTCCGGCGCTGCTCACTGTGCCCTCTACGGCAAGGCTGTCTCCTCGGACATTATTGAGCTCGACAATACCGTGGAAGACCGCTGGCATGACCTCACCTGTGGCTCACCCACCAAGGAGGCACGGCATAAGGACTCGACGATTGATGACCAGCAAACACGACCCGGTGGACTGGCGGCGGCGATCAAGATCGGTCTTGGCCTGGGCCTTTAAGCCAGCAGCAGCAAAGCATTGATGGCATAGTCCTTTTGTACCAATTTGTGATTTGGAGTTTGGGGTTTCACTTTAATACCTAATTCAGGGGAGCAGAGTGATATACACACATACACAGTATGATAAGGGAGAAGAGCATACATATGTCGATATGTATTCCGTGTCTCTGACGGGACGGTTTAATATGCAATTTCGTTTAGTTATTGTTCAAACGAAAAGCTTTAGATCTCTTGACAAATTTATCTTGTTCTTTTCAATTAGACCTCGAAGGTTTTCTCAGTTCTCTAGAGTCTTTGTTATTCTTGACACGGTCGTAGTTGGAAATAAAAAGACATAGCAAGGAATGGAAACAAGACAGTTTCAATAAGAGCAACTAGACTTGACTTACGCGAAGTCAAATGGGGTGTTTACTTTGTCAGTGGTGTTTCGACTTGAATGCAAAAGTCTCATTAAGTCTAGGCCTGGGTACAAATGGCAGTGTGTCTGGCCCATTCTGAGTATCTCCGCTCCAATTCAACAACCCCTCAACCTCAGTTCTCGTTCCATGCTTCGTGCCTTCGCTTCCTTCCATTGAACGCCAGCTACATGAGTTCAATCACAGATCACTGAAGCCTTAGCAAGCACCATTTCGTAGTCATAGTTCTCACCATCTGCATTGCCAACCTTGCGTAAGATTGGTGAGGTGAAGAACCTGACGCGACTCCGCGGAGACAAATCTTTTTCCCAGCCAACTGCCTCCATGATATCTGGATTATATTGACAGCGTGAATGGCTCTTGGGCGAGTCGTATTTCCAGCGAATCTGAAAGATGGCCCGTGAAGGCATGATCATCTGATCTATCTCCAAGGCCGACTCAATGATGCATTTCATCTCTTCTGAGACTCTGGTGTCCACTCTGTCTGGACTTGAGTTCTGGGTTGAGAAAAACGGTTTAAGGCGCTGAGTTTCTGTGAGCACAAGTTTCCTCAGAGCCTTCTTATTCTTGTTCCAGAGCTCATTCAGCAAAGTTGAGCCCTGTGCGATCCATCGCGCAGCTTGCGGCAGATAATGCAGAGAGTTTTGGAAGCTGGCCTTTTCTCGAATACGTGCTATAAAAGTTAGTATTGTAGAATATAAGCCATGAGGACGCGATCTTCACCGAGGATCATGGCTTGAGCTGCTTTCAGATGGGTGCAAGCACCTCCACCCCAAACGTGTTGACTAACACCAAACACTTGCTCATTCAAAACAACCCATAGGTAGCCTTGCATAAGAAACTCAGTGAAATCTTCATCTTGTAAGAAGGAGAAGTAAGTAGGTGTCAAGGTTCGCAGGCGTTTCATGACAGTGTCATCAAGTTGCTCGACTGCTGGGGGGTTTGCCAAATGATGGGCCAAATTCCGAATGTTGTAGTGAAGCTGTTTCCATTTGCTGACAATCGTTTCATCGGTAACCTTTTGCGAGTTTGCATTGGCCGACCCGTCGGTTACGCGTTGTTGCTGGCCTTGTCCCTGCAGAGCCTCAGCCAGCTTTGTGTTCGTCTCATGAAGCTCGTACTCTAAAGCTTGATTCTCCATGGTGAGCCTCTGAAGCTGAGTCTGCAGGGTTCTCTTTTCCTGTATCAGATCTTGGAGTTTGTCCTGGGGGACGATGGCTGCGCCAAGGTATCGTGGATAAGGCGAAAGCTCTAGCAGCTGATCATGCTTATCAACCCTGGAGGTTAACGCGCCCCGAAGAATCTGTGAGTTTTGCTCCGGAAACATGAGAACATCAGGTACTATCCAAGAGCCATGAAGTTCTTGGCCCCCTTTCCCATGATCGGCTTCCTTCTTACAAAGGAGCTCCTTGGGCGGCTTCATAGCCTCAAGCGAAGAATCCGAAGTGGTTTTTTGGATATCGGAGTTTGTATTGCTGCCATTCTCCTCGTTTATTGCGGCTGAAAGATGTGTGGGCACGAGCGCATCGATGGGGCTGGAAGATTGGCCAAGATTGCCCGGAATCGGCTCAGTCTTCAGCTGAGTTTGCTCCTCAACATCCATGATTTGAGGAGCAGAAGACCATAGCATGGACGTGACTTTCTATGGAAACGTTTAGTGGACGTTGGACTCAAGTTGAGGGTCAAGCCCAGCAAAGGGAGTGAATTCTAAACGACTCACAGAAACGCTGCGGCAGAACATGAAATATGTTCAGCACCTGGTTTCTTAATCTTGACAAATGTTTGAGAAAATGCTAAAAAGTAGGCAAACAAATGGGTGCGTCGCTAAATTCCTAGTGACGGTTGGTGGCTTAATGCCTGTTAGGAGGAAGTAGGTGCTGAAAGAATGAGAGTTGAGAAGAGAACCGAAGAAAGCACAATAGTACCCTTTCTAGTTTTAGGCTGTCGTCAGTGATTCACTGCCACATCTCAAAGATGGAAAACTTGTAGTGCTTTCTCTACTCAAAGCTTTGGATTTCTAAACTTCACCGGCAATTCTCTCATCTTGGCCATCTCAACACCTGCTACGGAAATTCTTTCTCCGCAACTACATCTTGATCGCAGACTTCCGGGACTGATAGTGTCTAAACCGAAACACTCTTCCATCATTGTCGCTCCGAAAACCCTGAATCCTTGAAAGCAAGAGAAGATAAGATGTCTGCCAACGAACCCCCAGATATCATCATCATTGGCATTGACTTCGGCACGACGTTGGTCTCTACTTTTCAAATATGATGAATCGATGACTGATGCCTTTTGCAGATACTCGGGTGTCGCTTGGGCATACTCGAAAGAGCCTGAAGAGATCGAGCTCGTCACTAGCTGGGATGCTGTGCTGACTCATTGTTCAGACGTCGAGAAAGTCCCAACTCAGCTTTTCTACGGCCAAGTTGATAAAGAGTCGACATGGGGCTATTCTGTTCCTTCGCACGAGGATGCCTTGAAGTGGTTCAAGCTTCTGCTTCTGGACGAAAGTGACCTGTCTAGTGAAATCTCAAAGTCCACTCAGATTCGCGAGGCACGTCGTCTTCAGAAAGCAGCTAACAAAGGCCCGGTCGAGATAATCGGATGTTTCCTGCGGAAGCTCTGGAACCATGCCATTGACTCTATTAAGCGCGCTATTGGTGTCGAATTACTCCAGCAGTCCAGATTTCACGTTGTCATCACCTTGCCCGCCATTTGGCCGCCGTATGCCCAGCAGCGCATGAAGCAAGCTGCCAAACTTTCTGGCATCCTCGATGTTCGATCTTGTGGCCCGACCACTCTTCACTTCATCTCAGAGCCAGAAGCAGCAGCTCTGGCCATGATTAAGGACCTTTCCAAGAGATCCACTATCAAGGTACGGTATCGATGATCCCGCCCCTCCAAAATACAGAACACAGCTAATCGTGCCATCAGTCTGGTGACACCATCGTTGTTTGTGATGCAGGGGGCGGAACCGTCGTAGGTTTTTCTGTTACAGGTAGAATCCCCGCTACCCTACTAACTAACCCAAAGGACCTTATCAGCTATGTGATTGAGTCGACTCAGCCATTCATCGTCAAAGAATGTGTCAAGGGAGAAGGTGAATAACCACATACTGACGCTCGCTCAGGCCTAACTAATAGAAAACAGGAGACCTATGTGGAGGCGTGTTCCTTGATGAGGGGTTCATGAACTTGGTCAAGAAAAAGGTTACCATCGGACCCTGGAAGCAGGTAACCAAAGCAGAGGAGAGGAAGTTCCTAAACGACGGATGGGAGCATGGCATCAAGCCCCAGTTCGAAAACCAGCAAAGAACCTGGCTGGTAGATCTTCCAGAGAGCTGCGACGGCAAGCCGTCTAAGAAATTGAAACGACGAAAGACACTTGAACTCAGCACGTAAGTCCATTCAGGATCTGCAGTTTGCGACTTGTTGACATGTCTTCCAGGGAAGAAATCTTCGGTGTGTTTTCACCGATTGTCAACAAAATCGAGGCTTTGGTGAGCCGACAGGCCGAGGCGATCCAAGAGAAGTTTCACAAGCCCCCAAAAGTTGGTTGTCTTTCCTGGAACTGTGCCAAGTTCTCCAAAACTGACTTTCATAGTACATCATTCTTGTTGGTGGCTTTGGTCGTAGCCGCTATCTCTTTGAGCGGCTTCAAGAGACCTTTGAATCCTCCGTTCTGCAGTCGCGAGGCAACAAACCGTCAGTATTTCTGCCCTTCAGTCTAGTATACTTTTGACGTCAGCTTAGGTGGACTGCAATATGTCGTGGAGCAGTTGTCCAGGGCCTCACCCAGTGCGACCTCTCCTCAAGACTTGGGGTGAAGGTTGAAACAAGAGTCGCTCGGATGAGTTATGGCATCAGCTTCTGCACAGACTTTGATCCAGAGGAGCATGAGCTCAAAGATCGACGTTGGTCAGAGGAAGAACTCGTGTACAAGGCTTACAACCAAATGAGTTGGTTCCTGAGACAGGTGAATGCTCAACGGAAATGGAAGAAGGACCTCCGAGCTGACCAAGTACTTAGGGCGACGACATGATGAGCAAGCAGCCGGTCAAAGAAAGCTACTACGTCCTTCTTTCGGGAAATTTCACCAGGAATACCGAAACGATATATTGCTCGTTCGCATGTGAGCCCCCTTCAACTGAAGATCGCACCGTTCGACGGCTTTGCGAGATCAAATGGAACCAAAACGTCAACCTTGAGTCGCTTCCGACTTACACCAACCAGATTGGGAAGGTGTATCACAAACTCGAGTACGATGTCGAGATGTCGTGCGAAGACGGGACAGTGGACTTCGTCGTCCTTCACGATGGGAAGAGAGTTGGCGCTCGTAATGTCAAAGTCAAATTCGACTGAACCATAGGCGCTACTTTACCCATCCATGGCAGTTTCATGGTCTGAGCATGGCTGTCGAAAGCCCACAGTAGGTTCCAGACCTTGAAGAACCTCATTTTAGGGGAGGATCATGACTTTCCAATCGGTGGAATATCGGGTCAGTTCATGGAAGTCGGGGCGCTTTCGTGGATAAGAACAGAAACGATTTCTTTGAAGGAATGAGGAGATAATTTGCGTTTGACTTTTGAAAAGTCGGGTATCGAGATATCAGTGAAACCTTGGTACCAGTCTATTCTGCGATAGTTTTATCACTTAGTGTGCGTCTCAATAAACCATACGGATGATCGTCCTATCATGACACTCGAGACGTGAAGCCTCAGCTCTCCACTCGCAGAGAGGTAGCAACACGAACAGAAGCACATGCACGGGATTAGGACAGATTAAAGCATGCGCAATATTTTGGTAATCTTGAAGTCTTTCCCACCGAACGCCTTCGCTACCACATTGTGCTGATCTATGCCTCCTCCATCTCGACATCCTCCTGTCGTATCGGCAGCTCGGTCCGTGATCCTTGATCCTCCTCGCTAACTCCACCATTCACTGCTGGAGTGTTCCTGATATGTCGATACACTTTTACCGTGTTATCCTGGCCTCCGCTCACCATGGTCTCCCCATGAACATCTACCCAGAAGCATACGCCTGCGTGGCCTTCAACTCGTTGCAAAACCGCCTTTGACCCAACGTCCCACAGGACGATGCTGCCATCTTCACTGGCGGAGGCAATAAAGGGTGCGCCGTCCAAGACACCAAAGCAGCCACCAACGGCAAACTTCTCATTACGGTGGCCTTGATATGTCTTCTTGACGCTACCAGCCACGTAGTCCCACAGACGGATGCAGTTGTCTAGGTTGAAGGCTAGGACGAAACGCCCATTGGGCGAGAAACAGACATTTGCGACGGCAGGGTTGTCTTCGTGAACGAGTGTGCGCAGACATTGGCCTGTTGATGTATCCCAGACACGGCTGCTGGCTGTTAGCGAGTGGTTCTCAACGTAGAAGAGGCGAGCTTACATCAAACCATCTGTCGAGCAACTCACGACCAACGTGCCGTCGCAGCAAAAATCGATTCCGCTGACAGGATCGCTATGCGCAGGCAAACTGCGCATGAGTCTGCCCGCCCGCACGTCCCACAGGAAAACAGCCTCGTCATAGGATCCGCTGGCAAGGATATTGCCTTTCGGCGAAAAAGCCAAGCAGTGGATGTAGTTATGGTGACCCTTCAAAGGCGCCATCTCCTGGCCGGTTTCCGTCTTTCGGGCGGTAGTCCTCGGCCGACCCGTGACGCGATCCCAAAGCCGGATAGCCTTGTCATCTGAGCCGCTCGCAATGGTGTTGCTATCTGGAGTCCACGCAAGACAGCTCACGCCAGCCATATGTCCAACGAGGGTATCCATGTGCGCGCCTGTCGCAGCATCCCATATCTTAATGGTGGCATCGGCCGAGGCTGATGCGACGAAGCGCCCATTGGGAGATATCCGCACCTGAGAGATGGGCTTGGTGTGGCCATGGAGGACAAGACGGGCGCGATAGTTGGGCTTGAAGGGTTCGGGGGGAGGGGTCGGTTGAGGAGCTCTTGGAGAGAGTGAGCCTGTTCGGGAGCGTGTGGAGGAGGATTGTGATCGAGAGCGGGAACGAGAAGAGCGGGGTGATCGTGATCGTGATCGTGATGTTGATTGTGAAGATGAGCGCGAGCGCAGGCGGGAGTCGGAGCGTGTGGTGGATATGGATCGCAATCTTGACCGTGATCTTGAACGAGAGGTGCGGCGACTGTAGTACTTGCTGTCGGGGCCATCGTCGCCGGGACTTGGGCTTATAGTCCTGCTGTCGCGGTGATGTTCGCGAATCGACAGCTGTCGCGTTACAGCGGGCTGCTGGTGGGCAGAAGGCGACTGGCTGGCATCGTCGTTTTCGTCGTCGCGTCGGGGCGCATAGGGCGGAGAGGAGTCGCTGTGTGTCTTTAGACGCTTACTGTGGGGCGAATCACCGTGATGCTCATCGTCGGAGGCCATTGCGATGGCAGGCAGCGGCAGCCTTGCTGATGATTCTGGGCCAAGGGTTGAACGTCGTCTGGACAAGGCTGAGGGTTGGCGTTGGCGCGAAAGCAAAGAAAGAACCAAGGTGGGGCACGAGGCTGACAAGCTGAAGCTGAAAATCGCTCTCTTCAAGAGCGCGATGCAAATGATTGGTTGGCGCAAGCCACTCCTGAAGATCCGGAAGCTACCAGACTTTGGGGAAATGGAGGAGCAAATTCATTGGCTTGCGAATTCAGGCAAAGAAAGAGTCGTCCAAGTCTGGCGACAAGGCCCTCATCTCCGCTGTGATACGGAAGCCGGAAAGAAACTGCCGTTGGCCGAGAACGGAAGCTACCTGTACGTTTGGGCAGTTGAGGCGCCTGCGCAGGAGAGCCACCATTGATGCGGTCCCCCTCAACATGATGTTTTCATTCAGCTGGCCTACGGATACATGTCGCAAATGCAAATGTCAGTGTGCTGTAGAAAGAAGCTTCGCCAATTGACCCCTTTACAGCCTGGTTTGTGAGGACACAGACCTTCCAGCCCGAGCAGGCGGCCAGTAGTTCAGCCACGGCGGTCGGTTTGCGATGTCCCGTGTATTGTCTACTGGTCTTCCGTCAACCGGTCCCCTTTCCATCCCGTCGGCTTCATGTCAAGACTGATCTACGACGGCGCGTGTGAGGTCTCTGGTCAGCGGGAGACAGCCACGCTTTCCGATAGGGGCAGGCAGGCTGAATGCCGCCGTCGCCACCGTCAATACTATCCGGGCTATTGATCGCGTGCCGCGCGACCAACACCATGTGCTTTGAAGCAAAGACGGTGGCGTTGTTGGAACGAACGTCCCCTTGCCACTTTGGTTCCTCAGTTGTGGGCTGTTTCTGCATGCGGCATGATGTCTCACAGCTTTCCTGGTCGACATGCCGACGGCGCATCTACTTCATTCCGTCTCTTCCCACGTTCCAAAGACGGTTGATTGAAGTTTGCAAACGGGGGTTGTCAAAAATGTGCTCTTCATCGCAATCTTGCACCCCAGCCCTACGGCAAGACAGAGGCTTGGCCAAGATGCCTCACCATTCGGATTGTTTTGAGGACGGGCCACTCAAAGCTTCCAAACTGCCGGTATTTGCCCTCACCCTGGGCCAGTTATGGCATAATGTGGCGCAAAGAAGCGGAAGGCAATTGCTACTACGTACTGAGCTACTACGTAGTACGCAGCCGCGGACAGTCTTGTAGTTCAGCTGTGGCTGTTCAGAGCGCGAGCCGTTTGGCTGCGGCAGATGGACCGTTGGATGGCGACGGTTCAGGCGTCAACGTTTAATTGATGAATGAACTGGCTCAACTTCACATGCCACTTGCACAAGCACATCATAGGTTAAAGGAATTTCACTTGTTCGCCTGAGATGGTGGCATCCGGGCTCTGCCCTTGTATTTGCTGTTTCTTGTGACCTGGTAAAGACGGACGCAGCCAGATCTTGACTGCATGGCTTTCTTCACTTGATCGTGATCGTGATCGCATGGGGGCGCGTCATACTGGGGCCTTCAATCAAGGCATCAATCAAGGCACGACATCGTCAAGACAGCCTGATTACAGCGAGAATCGCAGATTGGATGCGGCCATGCTGTCTGTGCCATTCCATTGGTGGAGGAAGGGCGGCAAAAAGGCTGAAGGCGGCGTAGAAGCCTCGGCGGGCTAAGCTGTGGGATCTAGGGTCCTCGTCAGGGGGTCGCAGATGAGGCGCCCCATCTTGATCCATGGATCATGGGAGGCGAAGAGCACTGGCCATGAGGGCATTTTGGCCATGTTGTTGGACGCAGTATTCCAACGTGAAACTCGAATGTCGGGTCCTTTTTTACGAGTCTGTGGAACTATATCACGCTCAGGGCCAACAACTACAGTACGTATTTCAAATAGATTACGGATACGTCCGTTGAGTCACAGCAACCTACGTGCTAAGGACATGGACAGTGCAGTAGCCGGATGGTACCATAGTACCCCATGATTCGTACTTGATGTTTCCGATTTGCCTCTTTCTCTTCTCGGTTATTACCCCTTTACTCTCCAAGATTGCCCCCGGCTAGAACAACGACGGGCTGGTAGCCATCATCGCGCCGCCTCGCCTATTTGAAATGCCCCGTCCAAGCCAGAGGCGAAAAACACTGGACTACGGATACTCTGGCAGGCAAGGTTAGTGCATCTTTGAAAATACGCAGTAGTTTTTGTAAGCAGCCCTACGAGCCACAGCGGCTGGACAAGGCCTATGGGAAGCGTTCCAAGGCAGTAGATTGCCTCGTTGCATCCAGCCGTTTTCGGGACTGGGATTAAGAAATGACTCTATACTGCGTACATAGTTTGGCTGCAGCGGCTGTGTGACAGACAGGTTGTCGTACTGTGAGCTGGTTTGCAGATCGCAATCAACATGGGAAGCGCCCAACGTCAACCAGCATCAAGCATTCTGCGTTGACGTCGTATAGACAGATATTTTACGGAACTCTAACTTGTCCCCTTCGGCGACTCCCTCATCTGGCAAGTAACCTTGGAGAGTACATACCACGAAGTGGCATTGCTCTGAGTTTAGCTCGAGCGTTTCATCTATACCTGTCAGGACATCCTAATGGAACCTAAGCATCCGTCAATGAAGGGATGTTTCCAATGGATCCTTATTCTGTCACATTGTTTAGTTTCTGTTCTCCGCAAACAATGGAAACGGTATGTCGCATGAAAAACGATCAAGGAAGAAAATGCAAGACAACACAAGACAAAAAAACCACACAGGCAAGAAAGACAACCCCAAAAATGTCTCAAAACCAAAGGTCTCAAAACCAACATGTCGGCGACGGCGTCCTGAACAGGAAGCCGGCTTCCCCCTGAGATGCTTGAATTCTGGAAAACCTTGCCTAAGAAAGCCTCAACGGGCATGGGTCATGAATTGGAAGCAGTCAATCAGTTGAACAGAGTTAAATGGGATTGGATGCCAAGCGGGGCTCGCCGAGTCGCCAGCACTACGCCCGCGCGAGCAGCCAATCGCCAGGCACTCGCTCACGCAAGTTAAATTGCCCTTCCGGACAGTGTCGAGAACGGCTTGCATGGGTGCCAGAGAGGACAGTCCAGGGCTTTCGGGCTCATGGCCCGATCTCATTTTCAACTAAGGGCCTCGACCCGCTTAAAGGGAGGTACTTATCTCGGGAATGGATTATGGCCCAGCTCGCCATCCGTCAACAGGGGCTCCTCGTCCCTGCCCGGGCGAACTGAATGGCGCCCCTGGCTAACGATAGAGAGCTAACTGTGATCGGTGTGGCCCGAATTGTGCAGTAGATTGGATGCCCGGCTTGGCTGTTCTTCACTGGAGGCTCGCTTGAGGGCCACAGCGGCTGCTGTTGGCTCTTACTGGTGCGCAGCACAGCGTTCAGGGGGGCCGCATCCACTGATACCACTGCCAATTAGCGGCCGTGTGCCCTGGTCGTTTGATTCAATGCCCTGTCCTTCGTCCTTGACTAGCTTCATTAGCCGTTGAACACGCGCCTTCACCGACCAACCGTCAGTGGGGAGGGCGGTACGTACCTGTCCACCCGTCGCAGCCCACAAGCGCCGACTCATGCAGGCACAGCCAGGCACAGGGCACATGGAGGGCAAAGGCAGACAGGGCAGCATCTGGGGCGTCCTGGTACCTGCCTTAGCGTTGCGCTTGGCGTCAATGGTCCCGTCGAGGTTTGCCAAACCTGGAAATTGTCCAAGGTACGTACCTTTTCATGCCCCGTGCCTGAGGCCCCTCCCTGCTCCTCACCTCACAACCGTCTCTGGCATTTATCTCTAAAAACCCCGGCCTCATTCTCAAGTCTCTCCCTCTTTTCTTTCTTCCTTCCTCTCACCCACCATCAGCATACCAGTCACTCTTTTCGGCTTCCAGCCTCCCACACTCTTTTCTCTACAACTCTCCAGGTAGCTTTACGCTCCTAATCAACACTCAACCCACTACAATCCTTCTCCTTAATACCATTACTATTTTCTGTAATTCCTAAACCAAACGTCAAGATGCAGTTCACCATCTCCGCCGCCGCCTTCCTGGCCTTCGCCGCCAAGGCTTTCGCTCAGACCGCCGACTTCGATCCCGTCTACAAGCCCGAGTCCTGGCAGGCGGTTGCCGCTGGCCAGAACTTCCAGATCACCTGGCAGGCACCCCCCAAGTACGCCGGCCAGAAGATCAGCATCTCTCTGATCGGTGGTGATTCTCAGAACACCCAGGTTCCCATCAAGACCATTGCCAGTGAGTTGCCTCTGCGCGCGCACACTACGAAGGATCTGAATCACTGACTCGCTCACAGCTGGTATCAACAACGACGACAAGGCTTACAACTGGGCTGTCGACTCTTCCCTCGGTGACAAGACCGTTTACGGTCTCGTCATCAAGCTCGAGAGCAACCCCGCTGTCTTCCAGTACTCCAACCCCTTCAAGATTGCTGGCGGCGAGAAGAAGCCCGAGAAGAAGCCCACCAGCAACTACGAGGCTCCCACCGAGGGCACCGCTACCTACACTGCCCACTATGGTTCCAAGACCGTCTCTGTCTCCTCCGTCTACGAGGCTCCCCACACCACCGTCGTCCCCGTTGAGCAGACCGTCACTGTCCCCTGCAACACCACTGCTCCCGCCACCACCTTCGTCAGTGTCCCTGCCAACGGCACCACCATTGCTCACCTTCCCCCTGTCTACACCAAGCCTGCCAACCCCCCCGCCGAGACCTACCCTGCCCAGCCTCCCGTTGTCCCCTCTCAGCCCGCTTATCAGCGCCCCGCTGTCGGTACCCC
>JAAVUK010000013.1:0-15453 GCA_014899095.1 Fusarium buxicola | reverse complement strand
GAATGTAGCCGGAGGAGGAGGGAGGGGGGACTCACGGCATAGCAGATACTGATGGGATGCCCTCTGCCCACGACAATCCACGAGAGAAAGCCGGAGCAAAGGCGCTGGTATCTAAGGTAGGAAGGGTAAAAAGGCAATAAGCACAAGCACACGCTCAGCTGATAGGACAAGGACAATGCCTGGCGGCCCCCAAAGCAACAGAGCGAACGCTGGGAGAAAGGGAGGACGAGGTCGGCGGCACCGCAGTAAAAAGGAACAGAACGGCAAATACTGGTGCGAGGGTCGTGGCGAGGAGGAATTGGACTTGCGCGACAGGCGTGAGGGGTTGTCGATTGGACAAATGCGGCACCAAGATGACGAGGGCGTGACAGGCGGATGGTCGGCTGGTCACGAAAGTAGTGAGACGGGGGAAATGCCTGCTTGCGAGGAACGAGCAAAACAAGGACCAGGCGACGGTGCCTTGTGGTTGCTGACCGAGGAGGGTACCAAAGCGCTGTAAGGCGTGCGTTAAGGTCAGGCGCAAAAGAGTGTGGGCGGGTGGATTCAGGCGGCGGTTGCGAAGAGGTTTTGGTGGGATGGACGGCAGAAAATCGATCGGCGGTGAGGGGGCCCAGATCGTTTACTTATGGGTCACTCAACGAGACTGGTCCGGGCTGCCAACGCTGCAGCTGAAACAACGCAAATAATGGGCGCGGACTTCGGATTGAAGCGGTGGGCGCGCCTTGACTGGTTGAGAGAGCCAGCGCCAGTGAGCGTTCGTTGCGGCAGTTCCACGAACAGCAAGCAGTTCTAACAGTCGTTGACGGAAGTTTCGATACAAACAATGCAATGCAGTTGTAATTGCAATGTTGAGAGTGGGAGCGGTGGGCGTGTAAGTGCACACCCAAGTCCGGGTGTGTGTACGTGTACGAATATGCACTGCCGAATGAACCGAAATCTTGGTCACAGGTTGCTGACCTGAGTTTCGTGGATGGAAAAAAAGGTTTTCCTAACTAGGAACGCAACAGTCAGTCAGCAAAATCCGGCGACGTTGAGACAAAAGTTGAAGGTCAGTCAGTCCAAGCCAATATCCCGATAGGCTAGCAACCCCTCCCTTGCATGAGCACCGAGCAACAACATCGTGGCGCCGAAACCATTCCTGCGAACCCGGTTGAGTGGATGGGTGACTTGAACAACATTTGCCTTGGGCATTGACGATTCCTTGCAGAAGAGCATCGATTGATTGCCAACAGAGCACCCATCAATGGCGTTCCCATGCCATTCCCATGTCAATCAACGCTCGCCATGTGCTTCTTGGCTAGGTTTGCTGGGCACCAAAACATCGTTCCGCCCAGGACCAGGGTGCCCTGGTTCGTCGCCTTGTCGATGGAGTCAATGGGGGACCCTGTCCAAGCGTGTTCGCTAGCGCTCGTTGGGCTGGAGCTGGCGCAGATGCTGGGCCGGCCAGCGACTGGTCCACAAATGCTTGAATTGTCCGTCCCTGGAGTCGTTGATTCCCTTGGAAATCTTGGCTCTCCAGGCCTTATCCCAGGCTTCCGCTGCCCATTCCTGCCTGTCAAAGGACTCTCCGCCTGTGGTGCGCCCGCGTTCCGTATGGCAGGGTTGGTGGTAGGGCGCCAATATTCGTGGACGCCAATGCCCAACGCTGGTGGGGGCCAAAACAAGGGAGCCTCAGAGCCTGATGGTCATGGAAGAACCGAGAAATAGTGCAGGAACAGCATGGGACAGTGGCAGTGACGGTGACAGTAGCATCCGCTGCGACAACGATACGGGAGTGCCTAGGCAGTGGCTGTTGGGCGGAGCGAGCATCGTATGTCATGCAGCCATTCACTTGCTGTTGCTGCTAACAAGACAGCTGCCGCGGCATGTTTGCTCGCTTGTTTGAGCCGCCAGTCATGATCACATGGACCATCAATCTGGAGTCGAGTCCACCCCCAGAAACGCACCCGAGACACAGGGTTCATGACCAGAGGATGGGACACTAGGAGGACGGAAACAATGCGCGTAAAGAGAGACTCTATCACATACCGTAATTCTCTAGCTATTGATAGCTTCTATGAATGAAGTGGCCTTATCGTGACACTCTGTGCCGGTGAATCTTGACAGAATCTCCTGTCTGTGTTGTCGTGGTTGTTTTTGTGAGAGTCGGTAGTGGACAGTAGCCGACTTCGTTAGCGGCGATTTCGGGATGGTGTGGTGGAGTGGGGTAGTTACCCAAGGGTAAAGGTAGCGATTTCCTGTTCGTAAGTGCAAAGCGAAAAGCCAGGAGCAAAGGAAACAAACAGCAAACCAACTATGGCATGAGAAAATAGATATTTTCAGCTCAAGTCAATTTCTAGTGCGCACACAAAAACTGTTTACTCAGAAAGAAACAAAGGGAAGAGTCAGGAAACAGGGGGGGGGAAGGAAAATGACCGAAAAAGTAAAACGGCGGCAATGGCTGGGCTCCAAGTTGAGGGCGGTGTTGTGCTGTACTGCAGCCCAACGTTACGCCGTCTCTAGGTAGTTGCTGGGTAGGCAGAATCCCAGGCTCACTCCACTCCATCCATTAATGCCGACAATATGGTCGGCCAGACCGCCAAATGGATACAGTAGCAGTCGTCCACTAGCCAGAACTCGAAAAGCCCCAATAGCTGTTGACGCTCATTCTGAAGTCTGCCCAAGTCCGTTGGTCCGTAGGGTGATTAACAACGTTGTCGATGGAAGTCGGCCGTGGTAGACAAAAGAGCCATTCCGTCATCTCGGCGATATGAATTTCTTGTTTCGTCGCTCTGTTCGACCAAGGCGGTGCAACGTTATTGTCCAAGCAGAACTCAGTTTTAAACGTTCCCAGAGAGGAAAACGTAGAATCGGGACGGACCGACGTGAGGCGCGGGGGCCGGTACGTAGCCGTGCAGGTTGAAAGTTTCGAAGACGGTAAGATACTGGGGTTGTTTTATTGTAGCTGATAAATAAATAAATAATTATCGATGGGTTGATGAATGAGACCAAGAGCCCTGAGGCATTGGCAAACCACGTCCCCTTATATCAATCAATCCGCCCGCCTGTCAATTCCGACTGTTGTTTTCCTTTTCTCCTTACAGTAAAAGATGCCAAAGTAACCCTATCGCCTTGCAACAACAACGCTCTGCAACCCGCTGCCCTCCATTCCGCGACTGGCTGACAAGGACGGGATGCGCCCCATCTCAGCGTTGAGGCCCGATATTCTCTGGTCGCGCCAGAGGGCCAACTCATCATGGACCACCACTGCAAAGCTTCCTAACCCCTGGAAGTCGGAACAGGACAAAGATGCGGTGAACAAGGTTTGTTGTCTCCTCAAACCAGAAATCCATCGGGCCTCGATATCTTGGCAAGAAAGCTGAGAAACTCCCCGAAGGCCTGACTAGTTCTTACGACTCACTCCCCATATTGACACATACTCAATCCAACTTGAAACCACCCAACCAGGAATGGCGAAGAACAGATGACAGCTTTTACGCCTTCCCGCAGAGCCTCAGCCATCCAGTTGCAGCCAAGTGGACAGTGGCAAAGAAAATTAAAATTTCTTCTGTCCATCCATCTCTCGCTTCAACTCACCCTCCGTCACGTCACGTCATGATCTACCATTTGGAGTTTGACCAAGGCGACCAATATGTATAACAAATCAGGGCGGACATCCATCAACTTTTAATGAGCTTCAGTGAAACAAAGGCATGGTCAATCCTACAATCCTGGAGAGTTTAATCTCGGGAATCGAGATCATGGAAGAGTCCGCCTTACTCTCTCCCGCAGCGGCTCCTCCGACAGACTCCACCAGAAAAGCTCCGTATATAGGGCCACAATGGTATGGGGATGGACGCCTATCAGGATGTTACGCATTCAAGGTGGAGAGAATCTACCCGTAAGTTGCAAGTCTCGAATTTTGCGATATTATCTTAGTCGCGGTGAGACCTGAGGCACTATGTATAGCGGCCCCAAAAGGTGGTTGCACCCAAACGCCGGTGTTGGGCAATAAATTAAGGGAAAACGACACATCCATCACTTCCTCAAAGGTCGTACATTTCTACCCAAGCATTCAAGATGGGCGTCATTGATGAAACTCTTTGGGTAGGCCTCCTCTCCTAACGACCCCACCACCCGTCCTTCTATGGCGCCACGTGCTAGATGCCCAGCATTGCCCAACTCCTTGTTGCTGCCTCCGCTCGCATCTGACAGACTGCCAGATCCAGTGCCCTTGTTGCGCATGTCTGCCACTCCATCCACTCTCAACCCCAAGCCCCTTCGGCCGTCGTGTACGAATGAGTCAGGGGCCTTCTTACGCCCCATTTCTTCGGGAGAAACACCATTGTCAGGCTCGCGGTGGTCCTCTTCGCCATATACCCGCTACCCTGAGTTACATCAGTCCAGATGCAGCCTGCCAGTCATACCACCGAGGTTGCGAAGCCTTCTGCACGTCTCTGCTCACCGAACAACGTCTGACGAGGACTTGTCAAGCAGCTCACGAGCCGCAGCAATCTCATCTGCCTTGTACCCCTGCCACAGCGGTTCCTGGGCCCCGTAGCGACGAACGATCTCCGCTAGCTTCTTAGTGGCCGCTTGGTTCAGTTTCTCGATGGTACCCTGATCCGGTAGAGAGAACTCGTCATCTTCCGAATGCTTCTTGACCTTGCCAGTCTCGGCCAAAAGCTTATCGGTAACCTTCTTCAGACCATAGTAGCCTCGCAAGTAATCCTCGCAGAGCTCAATGCTGCGGCAAAATCTCTTCACAGAATTTGCCAAGTACTTCTGAGTGAAGCCATCACCGGTTTCATTGGCTGCCATCAGGGACACCTCACCAAGGCGTGCTTGCATCTAAATGTCAAACTGTCAGATAAGGGTCTCACGGGGGCAAGAGTAAGGCCACATACATTCCACGAATTCGGGACCAGCACAAGCACCTCTTCCAGAGCATAAATAGCTTGGGAGTACAGCCCCTGGGACAGGTAGAGGTCCGCCAGCTCCGACCAAGCCTCAGCATCCGTAGGGTTAAACTCGAGTAACCATACTAATGACGAAACTGCCTCAGGTGTCTTTCCCATAGATCGCAAAAGGGCCACTCTTCGTTTCGCGATAGGCTGGTACTTGTCAGTCCGATGTTCCTTGGTTATCCAAGCAGGTCATCCTTACAATGTTTGTTCCGTTCTCTGCAAGGATGTCTTCGTACTCCTTGAGCACTTCCTGTAGCTCATTGTTGTTTTTTGCTTCCGCCTCCTTGACCATGCCCTTGAACGCCATGACGCGCTCGTTCTCATCGCCAAATCGCAATAGCAGCCTCTCCAGACATTGATGCGCCGACTCGTCGTCGCCCGTTCGAAGGCATGACAAGAGGAGGTTCTCGTAGATTGTCCACAGCTCTACTGTCTCTGCTGCCGAGAATAGGGATGAGAGGGGTGATGCTGAGAAGGCCTTGGGGTTGCGTTTCAGAATGGTGGGAGCTTGTTGGGCAAGCTGAAGTGCTTCGGTGGGAGATATGTGGCCTTGCGGCTGAGTGAGAGAGGGGGGCATGGTAAGAAAGCCGAATCGAAGTCGCGTAGAGATATAGAGCTCGTTGTAGTTGCAAATGAGATGTTGAGGGTTCAAACAGTCGATGTTGAAGGACGATGTTGACCGTCTACACACAGTTCGAGATGGACACGGGAGGCTTGATGTTGGATGCTAGCCAGCTGTCCCATGATAGGCTGCACTGGCCAGAGCTCCAGGAGCTCGGCGTTTGGGATTTTCCGGGTAGCGGGACTAAAGCCAATCACAAAGTGCGCAGATGCCCCACCTCAAAACAAATCCAAGACAAAACGCATTTTTGCACAGAAATTTTATTGATTTCCGAGCATCCTTCACCTACACTTCCGCAGCGCCAAACAATTGTGCTGTGAGAGGCACATCACTTGCACCTGCGAGTGCATGCTTCAAGGGACACAGAAGTCCATAATGGCGTCGTCAACGCCAAGTGGCGGTGCCGCCGCGAGCCCGGCACTCGAATCCGTTCCTGTCGAGAACATGGCCGCGTTGGACATCAAGGATCCGGTCACCGAGGCCGTCGCGGAAGCCATCGTGCCCGAGACTGAGGCCGCTGAGGTACCGCCTCATCTGTCGCACGACCCTGCCAATAACTTGAAGCGGAGTGATCCCTTCCAGTTTGGCAGTCGGTACTTGAACGAGGGAGATGATCCCTTCGAATTCAATGCCTGGGATCACGTTGAGACTGACGACGCGTACAAGGAGTATGCGGAGCAGCAATACGCCAAGCAGCGTCAACACCCTGTCTCGGACTTTGAGAAGAGTAAGTCAACTCCTGTCAGTTCGAATTTTTGCTTTACTCTGCCCCGGTGTTCATGATGATACACAACCAATGCATAGTTCATCTGAGCCTACTGAAGACAAACTATACCTTCAATTCTTTCGCTCCCATCTGATTCACACCATCTCTACACATCTTATTCTTACACCATTCAAATATCAAAGAGTTGCTAACATGACAACTCAGGAAAGTTCAGCCTAGACCCTGCTAGGTGGTGGAATCTCTTCTACAAGAACAACGCCGCCAACTTCTTCAAGAATCGCAAATGGCTTCAGCAGGAGTTTCCTGTCTTGGCCGAGGTAACCAAGGAGGATGCCGGACCTAAGGTCGTCCTGGAGATTGGCGCAGGAGCTGGTAACACGGCTTTCCCCATCCTGGCCGATAACAAGAACCCGCAACTGAAGATCCATGCCTGCGACTACTCAAAGACTGCTGTAGAGGTCATCCGGAATCATGAAGAGTACAATCCCGAGTCGCTCCAGGCCGACGTGTGGGACATCACCAGTGACAGCTTGCCGCCTGGACTCGAGGAAGGCTCCGTAGACGTCGCCGTGCTGATTTTCATATTCTCTGCTCTCTCGCCCGACCAGTGGGCCAAGGCTGTGAGCAACGTTCACCGGGTTCTCAAGCCGGGTGGCCTGGTCTGCTTCCGAGACTATGGAAGAGGAGATCTGGCCCAGGTCCGGTTCCGCAAGGGCCGATATCTACACGAAAATTTTTACATCCGGGGTGACGGGACCCGCGTCTATTTCTTTGACAAGGATCAGCTGTCCGATATCTGGTCAGGCAAAACAGCCGAAGAGGCTGCTAAAGAAGCCCCTGCTGCAGTCGCCGCTGTAGCTGAGGGCGTCGAGAGTGCAGAGACGGAAGAAGCTGAGGCAGACATCCCTCGGTTCGAGATAGAGAACCTTGGTGTCGATCGACGCTTGCTCGTCAACCGGGCCTCAAAGCTCAAGATGTATAGATGCTGGCTGCAAGGACGCTTTAGAAAGAAATAGATAAGATCATCGCAAGACAACAATATTTTCATCATGACTGATTCTCTGTCTCGTGCTGCGCCTCCCTTCAGTAAAGGAGGGCGTCACATACCCTGGCTCTATCGCTAGCATCGAAGCCTATCCCATCCAAGTATCCGTCAAGTCCATCATATCTTTCATTGAGGTGCTGTTCGATCCTTACAATCATGTCCTTGGCCGTATCAGCCCACTCATCTGTCAATCCTATCTGGCGGATCTCAACCAAACGCTCTTTTCGCTCAGGGATAAGGGCACCATCGCTAAGGGCATAGTCGTATTCGATGGCGGAGACGGGCACATCAAGAATCATCAACACCAAGGCGCAGACGAGACCTATCACACGAGTCAATAAATCTTAGGACCCCCAGACTCAATGGTTTTTAGAACATTGTTTTACCTGTGCGGTCCTTGCCTTGTGTGCAGTGGACGACGGAAGGCAGGCATGATGTGCTGGTGTACAAAGACAGTGTCTCGCGAATCTCTTTGGTTGAATGATCAAGAGTGTCAAGGCCCAGGCCTACGAGGCCGCGCGGTAGCATGGCTTGTTGCCCAATGATACTGATGGCTTCCATGCGGTAACCACACAGAAAGAGGAACAGGAAGTGGCTAAGCATGGGTGGTTAGTGAATATTATGGTCAACGTTATAGGAGTTTTACGCAACTTACAAGAAATCCCACCATGAGAGCTGACTCAGGAGAAACAGCTCAAAGGGACGGCCTGTGATCTTGATTTCCCGATAGTCAAGCTCCGGAATGCGAAGCGGCTCGGCGAGAGCTGCATTGGTTTTAACTAGGGCGGGGAGGTTGGACTGTTCTTTTCGCTTCTTGGCCTGGTTGGCATGTTCGGTCCTGGTCTATCATCAGTATACCTCCTCTCATTTGAAGCACCAGTCCAAGGGGGCCATACTTTGTCCGTAAGTCTATGACAGTTTTGATGCCAAGCCCATCTCTAATGAGTTTCCTATCCAAAATCGTGGCATCGTCTACAGAGCTTCGTGTGAGCAATGTTCATAGCCAAGTGATGGTTAACGGTTCGCACCTAGTCTTGCAGAGCGAAAGAAGACACCCTCTCGAAGTCGCCTGCCGAGTGTCAGCTTCCATCTCCGTCATATCTAGGTGACGAGTTTCCAAGCGGCAGGAACTTGAACGGTGGCGTGATACCTTGTGCCCAAAAAGGCATTGGCCGTTTTGCCGACATCGCGGAAGTTGAGAACGTTCTCAAGACCAACAGAGGAACTCATGATGCGGTCTCGCCCTATGTCTGCCAAGAATGCTGTCTCCACTACGGACTCGGGACCAGTTTCTTCCCTACTCCGTACTTGTCCGAAAACTACCCGTTGCTACCAGTGGTTTGGGTAACTAATAAACAGACCAAAAGAAGTTATGTCAGTAGTCCCTGTGTAACACAAGGCGCCGGACGTTGGGCCGGGGGTTTAACGGAGGCCGATCAACCTGACTCCAAATGGCACAACAATCGAAGGGTTCAAGCACGGACGACCCGCCCACCAGCGCAAGTTAGAACTTGGACAGACGGAAAGGGTGACAAGCAGCGGCGATCCCAATTCTGAAAGGGCCGAGCGGTCATTCCAAAGACGCGCCGTCGTAGGTGAGAAGAGAGAGACGCGCAAGGGTCAGGGACAAGACTTGTGTAGCTTGAGGAAAGTCGCGGCCCAGCCCAGTTTGTTCAAGAGCTGGGACTTCGTATCCAGGTGTCGGTAGTTCAATAGTTTGGTGGGTTTGGTGGGTTTGGCGGGCTGAACCGATGATTGATGCCAATGGGGTGACATTTCAGCCAGAGAGCTAAAAGGCTAAAGTACCTTAGGGTGAGAGAGTACAGTGCGGGTTGATAGCGGTGTGGTGTGGTGAGACACCGAGAGGCAGACTCAGGCAGTTCCAAGCTGAGTTGAGCTTGAAATCCTCTGCCGGTTGGACCCGGCGAGTGTTGTTGGGCATCCTGATTCAATAGCTCCACTCAGCCTCAACGCCCAGCGGCGTCACGGAAGCTCGGCCGAGGACCACAACCCGAGCTGAGCGACGACCAGGAAGTGAGCAAAGCACTGTGTGCACTGTGACAGAATTTCCACTTTAGTCCCTAACGAACTGCACCCTGAGATCATCGCCTCTGGCGTCATGACGTCAGTAGCGAGCACCATCTGGGGTAGCGCATCGTGGGTCGGAAGGGAAAGAGCTACCCTGACGTATGCCGGCGTAGGAGCAAAGCGCCATCGCCTGCTTCGAGCTACGCACGTCTCGGGGCGCCAACGTCGCCATCCAATTGCTCGAGCGAGGGCGCCACGAGGGTCTCCCCCTCAGCATCATCATCGTCTTCTCGAACAAATCTTGCTTTTGCCCATATCCTTCCTTTATTCTTAGCACCTGATAACCTGGCTGCCTTTTTCATATTTCTCCATCGTTCGACGGGGACAAGGCAAGGCCTACTACCTACAGTAACAGTAACAGTAACAGTACAGTACATCCATCCATCATCCATGCATCCGATGCATCCTATACATCATCATACTTAACTCGACGATACAACACAGCTTGAGTTGTTGCGTTTACCTCATTGCTCCCTGCAAGCGGCTCCATCACTGCTTACGTACCGGGTGCTTCTTGACCACTATCTCGCCTACTATCTTGCCAACTCGCATTTCGAATACGAAGGGCCAAGCACTCAGAGGTCTGACGTCTGCTCTGACGTGCAGTGCAGTGCAGTATTATGCCCACCAACGCACCCCAGCAGCCAACCATGATTCAGTCTCAGCAAGCGACTGCCCCAGGTATGTCCCAAAATCAGCCTGCGGGACCCATCTTACTGACATGCGAATAGCACATGCCTCGGGGCGGCTCAAATACGCAGATCCCCGCGATCTTCCCAGCTTCCCTTCCAGCGGCCTTCGTCCTGATGGTGCTGCTGCCGGTGCTGCCGCTTCTCTTGGATGGTCTAATCAGAAACCTGTCGAGCTCTGGAAACCTGACAAGACCTCATCAGCATCCGCAGCTGCCGCTTCTCTCGGATGGTCTAATCAGAAACCTATCGAACTCTGGAAACCCGACAAGACCTCGTCGGCATCCGCGGCCGCAGCTTTAGCAAAGAACTACAAGATGGACCCGGCATGGGAGCCGATATCTAACTCCGCCGGCCACAAGGCTGCACTTCTAGCAGTAGGGTCCGCAAATGCTGCCACAAACAAGACGCCGATCAAACGGAGATCCCATGAGGGTTGGGGAAGCTCTGCTGCTACCCAAGCATTCAACACAAACCGCTCGAATTCGATGCGACAAGCCCAACCAACGACGTCTAACTCTTCACTGCAGGGCCAGAAATCTCTCGCCGCAGCTAAGGGAGCTATGTCAACTACGAGACGTCGAGCTAAATCCACACCATCCGTGCCTCCTGGTCTTGATCCTGTGAACCCAGGATCAAGTACACGACCGGACGCCCTCAGTGGAGCTACTCTGGCGCACAAGGCTAGCCTTAGACCCAAGTCATCAACAGTAAACGCAGGCGCCGTGCCTGTTACAACGTTGCCTCGCAGCATGTTCACCTCCCATCCTCCCGTCAAGCCCGAGGTGGACGAACGACAGACCAACGAGCAACTACACGCAACGGCTGTTGCAATGGCACGAAAGATGTACGCTCAACAGCAAAAGATTATTGACCAGACCAAGGAGGGCCAGGACCAAGATTCCGACATGGCGCAGCCTAAGCCATACATCAATTTGCAGGATGCCGCTTACAAGAAAGCCCAAGAACGGCTGGCGAAACTTGAAGAAGAGCACAAGACTCGAGACTTCCAAGCATATTACGGGAATGCATCCTCACCTCGCCGTCGGTCTACGTTGACGTCTAAGCTGCGTCGCCGTTCCTCTAGTGACGGAGATCTCCAAGATCGGCAGCAATCTGAGCAAATCCGACAGCAGATGTCGCTCTTTTCAAACAAGGTTTCGGAAGTTGATCAAAAGAAGCGTCAGCAAGATCGCAATGCACTTCTTGCTGTGGCACAACGCAATGTCACGGCTCGCCTCCAAAGCATGGACCAGAAAGTCTACAAAGAAACCGGCCAGGTCAACCCAACACTTCTGAGCGAGTGGGAGCTCAAGGCTCACCAGGTGGCAGCCGCCAGCCATAATACCCGAAGCGAGAACAAGGGTAAACTCGACATTGGAGGTGGGAGGTTCATGGACCCACACGAGGTGGACATCATCGCGGCAAAGAGGGTGCAGCCTGTGTTGGATGATATCAATGAGAAGGCTGAGGTTGAGCGGGAGCGACTTGCTGCGCTCAAGATGGAGGAGGATGCACGAAAGGCTGAGCAGGAGAAGCAAAAGACCCGTGATCGAGAGATCAAGGAGATTACCAAGAAGCTTAAGGGTAAGATGCCTATTTAAGAAATGATTTTGATACTTGAGAACTAACGCATCTTGTAGATCAAGAGAAGCAGGAGTACAAGACCAAAGTGGCCGAGGAGAAAACAGCAAGAGCGGAACAAAAGCGCCACGCCAAGGAGGAAAAGCGAAGGTCCAAGGGTGACGCTGCGGCTGCTGGCGAAGAGTCTGCGGATGATCATGCAAGCTTGCGGAGCGAGGAGGTTGAGAATGCTCCCGCAGTTGAGTCGACAGAGCGCCCTGTGACGACCGCGATCGACACAGATACGAGCAATGCGGGCAATGAGCAACGGAAAGGCAGCGATTCGGGGATATCACCAACGTCCAAGGTCAAGGGGTGGATCAAGAATCGTTTTTCGAGGGGCAAGTCCCTCGGGGAGAAGGACAAGGACATTCAGAGCGAGAAGCGACGAAGCTTTGTCGGAGGCGCGGCTCTCCGGGGATCGGAGCCGAGCCGTAGCACGACGAGCTTGGACAACCGGCCGTCAAGCATGCGCGACGTTGCACTCGCCGGCCGGAGCGCGGAGGCTGATGGGAGTGACCGAGACCGGGATGTGGAAAATGATTCTCGTGGCGTTAGCCCTATCAGCAGCACCCTCGAAGATGACAGAGCAGACAATACTCGGGATATGGCCATTACTCCGCCTCCGGCGATTAGGGATCCCTTGGTGCGGGAGAGCCACAGCCCTACCCGGGACTCTCGGTTCAAGGAGATGATGGATAATTGAGCTACGTGGATGTAGGATATGCTGGGCGTTATAGTATGGGTTTCTAACATACCTCAGGTAAAGTAAAGCATCGTTAGGTGGCATCATTTTAATCTGGTTCCGGAGTTGAAGGTTTTCCCTAATACATTAGTGGTGGGTAGTCTTGTAAGACTCCGATCTATGACGTATTTTGTCTTGTCATGGTATCCTAAGTTGGTTTGAGTCAAAGAGTTCCTATTTGTCAAAAGGTTTTTTTTTGTGTATAAATGCTGTGAGCAGTTTATTATCGAAATTTTCAAGATTTAGTTTATAGTTTAAGCGTATTCATGTTTTATGTCTAGTGTATGTATGTATAGTGTTTATAACGGAAAATTGTGACCTGCCTCTTTGCTCCGTCCAACAGTAGGTAGTCAATGCATCCATGTACCAGCCAACCCCCCCAATGTGCCAGCATCCAATCCTAAAACGCCATGCAGAAAAAGGGCAATCATTCCGACGTGTCCCGTACAAGATCTTGTCTTCTATATGATATTATGAGCGCAAACATGCCATATGATGTAAACAAACGATGAAGGATCAAGTTGAGTATGTAGTGGTTAAGAAAGGGTTTAGAAATCTCTTGGAGGCGCGGCGCTCTGCGCCATCTCGACATCACGGCGGTTGAAGTTGCTGTGAGAGCCGTTACTCGGGCTCGCAGAATCGGACAGAGCGGAAGGGATGTAGTGAGACTTGTTGTACCTTGCCTCGGGGCTCTTTGTGCGGACGGCAGGGTAGAGGTCGATGACGAAGGAGAGGGCGTAAAAGGTGAAGATGAAGGATATGATCCACTCGATGACGGCGGCAGGGTTCGGCCTCTTGAGGCGGCTCAGGACGCCAAAGGCGACGATGAGGACAAGCTCGACGAGGATGAAGGTGAGCTTGACCCAGAAGGAGAGGCTGAGCATGCGGTGCTCGCGATACTCTGAGACAATGTTAGCGGGCATTTCTTTCAGATATAGTTGAGGATTTTCTCAAGAAGGATGAAGGAGGGGGACTGACTGATTCCCAGACGCTGGTATTCCCAGCAGATAAAGACAGCAGAGATGAGGTAGCCACCGATAAAGAGGGCCAAGAACGTGTTATGCTGAACCTTGTACTTGCCCGTCTTGAAGATGGACAAGCAGATCAAGCCGACGGTTCCCACAAGCGCAAAGACAATGGACAAGGCGCCCAGGATCTTCTCGCCCATCGAGACATTGGGCACGAGACGTCCGCGGTGCCGCAGCCAGCGCTCGGCGAGGAAGCCGAGGTCGAGGAAGACGGACGTGAGGACGCAGCCGACGATGAAGAGCGGCTGCAGGCGGTCGGCGCCGACGTTGGAGATGTAGGCGATGGTGGCTTTGCGGGACATGGTGTCGTAGCGGCGGCCGTCTTGGTTGACGAGCCATTCCAGGAGAAGGCCGAGGAGTGTGCCCAGCCAGACGAGGCCGGAAATGACGGGAAACCACTGATGTCATCGTTAACGCCGAGCTAAAGGTGCAGTGCAGGTATCATAACTTACCCAGTAGGAAAATATGCCCTTTAAAGCCATTGCGAAGTTGTTGTGTTGTGTTGTGGTTGAAGGTGTTTGTTAATGTCCAAGTGAAGCTCTCGCGTGTGCCCAATGCGGCAAGTCACCACCAAGCAACAAAGGCTTTGTCGGCAGGAAAGAGAAGATTGGAAGAGTTGAGTAGAATAAAGAGACAAAGAAGGGAGGGAAAAACAGACAGGGAGGATGTATCAGGATCAAGTATACAATATGGGTCGCAATACGTAACTTGTTCCAAGCTTCCCTTCTCGGCCGGAACTTAATTTTGGGGATCCGTACCCTCCCCTCCACTGCGGCCGAAGATCTCGGACACTCGGACAGCCCGCGCAGCCTTAAACTCCGGAACGCCGGGACGCCACTGGACGCCACTGGACTTGACTATGTAACTACGTAGTTAATCGGGTCGGATCTTTCGCCCGTAAATCCGCCGAGTCACGAAAGGCTTCAGCCCTGCTCTGGCGGTTTTCGGGGGTTTTCCAACGAGAGCCCGAAAAGGGCACAATCGAGGCTGATCGAGGCTATGCGTGGCGTGCGTGGCAGGCAGGGGTAGCACAGCAAATTGTCGCTTGTCTCGGCCGGTGACGCGGCAGTTGAATGTGGCGTGGCGTAGTAATGAAAGAGAAGGGGAAAAAGAAGAACTAGAAGGGGGGCGCAATAGATAGATGGCTTGAAGGTTGAATAAGCAGAAGATGAAATTTGCTTGGTAAATGCGGATTTCCATGACATCATATAAGCCTGATTACATCACGCCAAACGTTCATGGATTGATTAGTTTAGGACTTTAGGTGCCCTTCAATCTAAGCCTCGGCCAACGACGTCGCGTTGTGGGGCTGTACTTTAGATGCTTGATTCAGGCAGGTGGAGCGACGGCAAGTCTCAGTCTTCATTCTTCAACTAGTATCCGTGCATGATACGTAGACTATCTGTTGGTTCCAATGAGCAAACCGACAGCTTTTGCCGATTGACGATTGAGCTATTACACACACACAGAGGCTGAAAACACATCCTTGAACAATCTCAAACTTAGCTCTTCCACCACCGCCACGTGCCATAAAGCCCATGCTCAGGCCCGAAACTATCCGTGAGCCTCAGAAGAGAGATCCCTAGGAGGTCTTCTTATTCTCGTGGTGGTGATAGAGGCTCCCAGAGCGATGCGACTTGTGCTCACGGCCGCCATGCTCGCTCTCATGATGGTGGCGGCCGTCATGGTGATCGTCAGCGTGCTCATCGCGGTCATGCCTCTCGTTGTGCGCATCATGGCGCTCGTCGTGATGCTCGTCGCCATCGTGGTGCTTATAGTGATGACGGCTATGCCCATCCTTCACCTTGTTTGCGTGAGACCCGTACGGGTTCGTGACGTAGTAGACGCTGTGAGGCTCAACAGAATGGTGGCCGTGTTGAACTCCATGCTTGTGACCGTGGTGGTGGCCGTGTTTATGTCCATGGTGATGCCCATGGTGA
>JAAVUK010000012.1:0-92720 GCA_014899095.1 Fusarium buxicola | reverse complement strand
TCTCCCTCTCCCTCTCCCTCCACCGCGACCCATCTTCCGCCCGCCCCTCTGGCCGCCTCTGTTATCATACCTCTCAAACAACCTCTCTTCTCCAAACGTACCCTCGCCGAACCTCATAAAGTTGACGAGGCCACGGTCCACAATCGCGACCAGCACATTGCGATGTCCGTGCTTCAGGCGCTGATACATCCGCCCGGGGCCTTTCCATGCCTCATTAGGTGGGTGGTAAGGCGTTGACTCCAGAAGGGCCTCAGCCTCCTCGAGCGTCGGCACGCACGTGTCGCCTGCGTCAACGACTGCGATGCGGAAGTCGGGCGGCGGAGGGTTCTTTTTGGAGAACGGTGCGCCGCCGGATTTCCAGACGTGGAAGAAGACCCGGTATGGTTCTTGTGGAGGGTGTATTGTGGAAGGCGTAAGCAGCGGTCTATGGCGGGGGAGCAGAGCGAGTTGGTCGTAGATGGGTCTGTAGGCACGGTAGAGGCCTGGCTGGACGAGAGGCCCCAATGGCTTGTGCCTTGATTGCGCGCCAGAGCTGAAGAAAGAGAATAACCACTGCAACAAAGTCTTAGACTGGGGAGCTGGAGAGGGTGCTTCGTAAGGCGGCGCTCGGAGGACGTAGAAGCCTGCTCGTTTTAGATGCGAGAAGACTTGATACTGGGGCAATGTGATCTTTCCCCTCTCGCCCTCGTGGCTGATGAAAAGTGAGTATGCTGCCTCAAGACTTAGCGGTAGTCCGGCATCGTAATCGTTCGGCCCCAAGTCCGTCTTCGGGGTTCCATCAGTATTGGGAAGAAGTTCCTCCAGTTGTCGATTCGGCCACCACAAGTCCAGGGTTCCTCTCTCGACTAGATAGATAGCTTCTTCGGGCAGAAGCCAGAGTCGTCCGGCGCCTAAGCGCTCAACCTTGCTAGGCACCGCCCGTCCAATGTCCTTCGTCCAGCTCCCGCGTTCGTGTTCGATCATGACGACTCGGTCTCGTAGCCAGAGACCTTCTTGTTCATCAGGATGATCTGTCTCCGACCACCAATCTGGAAAGCACCAGCCTCGCACCCAAGCTTCCTCGCGATGTATCCTCGTGTAGCCCAGCACATTGTCCATGACTTTGCGGCTCGCTTCGAGAAGGTTGTCCTGCGCGCGGGTTCCATGAGACTCAAAATCCTTTTCGCCCTTGCGAATGGCTTTACTCGAGACGCCTGACTTGTCGAACATGGAGAGAAAGAGCTTATAGTCGGGCGCATCATCGTCGGCATATTCTGTCGCAGCACCATTGGCGCCATTCACTGGCTGCGCTGGTGCGCTGGGATTATCATCATCGTCGAAAGCCATGGTTGAGATTTGAGGGTAGGAGGTCCACGAGGTTCTAGGGATCGAGCCGTGCTGTTTTGGGGTTTATCGCTAGAAATGGTTCGAATTTGTTGGAGGAATTCTCGAGTTGGTCTGCTGGTGGAGATGTGATGGTTGGAAGATAATTCCATGCAAGGCTGTGAAGCCTCATTCTTGATGTTCTTCGCTCCACCTCTAACTACAAAGCCTAGCCATCATATACCGTATTTGCAGAGCTATCTTCAACGAATCATGAGCGCTAACTTGGCCGAGTGGTTAAGGCGCTGTGTTTAGGTTATCATCAGAAACCAAACCCGCAGTGGGAAACCGCGGAGGTTCGAACCCTCCAGTTAGCAAAAGCGATTCATATCTTTTTTGCCCAGCACGGTCACATTGCTCCGCTCACCCGTCTCATCTCCTGCGCTGCCAGAGTATAGGTGAGAGATAGCATTGACAGCGAAGCAAGATTGATCCTAAGCGAGCTATGTCATAACAATGCCTGCAGCTGATCAGAAGCGCTCTGTTTCTTTCCATTTGTTCTCTTTTCCCCCATAGGTGCCTTCTCTTCGAATTGTTGCAGAGAATCACTTTTCTGTCCCGTTTTGTCTTTCGATGTGTACAGTCATTGATAATTCTCATTCCCGCTTTACTTCGACAGATGGAGACGAAATGGCTGGGATAACCGTCGGCCTTTCCTAGAACTAGAGACAATGTTCAAATAACCAATCAGTATTTAATTAAATTGTCATTTAAATGCCTTTTTGGCGTTTCTCGTTAGGCTAGGTAGACCTTTTGGGATGATTCGTCTATCTGCCTCGCCTTACGACAACTGTGATCACCAAGCGACTCGTTCTTTGTAACCATCACAGGGCAGAGTGAGTGCTATACGTAGTAGGCAAAAGCTACGGCCTTTAAGTGTGAGGCAATCCCAACAGTGACACTTTCTGATTGCTAGCTGATTAATTAGCCGTGTTTACCACGGAATAGGAAAATCCTGTATTGAGTACTGTGTGCTATGAGTTAGAGTACCCTCCACAAACGACATGGGTAGTTGAGCGGCTGGCTACACAACAAAAAAAGCATTAGATCATCAAGTACATCTTCATTCATATTGCTGCCAAATGTCAATATCTACCAAACATTTGCCGTCATGCACTTGCCCACTGCCTGTGCTCATACCTCCCTGAGCCTTCCGGAACGCCATGAAACATGCCGGTGATTACAAGAGCCCATCCCATCTTCGCCAAACCCCCCGAAATGCAAACGCCCCTGGGTATACTTCGGCTGGGCAAACTCCGACCGACTTCAACCTCTTCCCTCCAGACCTCTATTGCGTTGTCGGCATCATCCAGTCCGGAACCGGAGTACTGTCACGCTCGATCCTGACGTGGGAGACTGTTCTCCCGAAGCGGCACTGCTGTAGCGACCTATGGGCGCAGCAAGCGTCTTTTCGTCGCCGTAGGAACATGGCGTGCGGCTTCGAAGCTGCTTAAAGTGACCATCCTCGAGTTCCGTTGTTCATCACTCAATGAATGGCTTCTTCTGTCCGCCCACCATACACAGGCCCAGGGCTCGTAATGAGTCGCGGTCATTGGCGAGAATGATAGTTCGTGCGGGGAGCATGGGGTTATTGGGGTCGACGTGTGACGCATCCTTGGCGGACTGCTCGATGGCATCCATTTCTTCTTTGCAGCCTTGTTGGTCGAGGGGACATATGACAATCGGTTGCCGTAGGGTCACGTCACGGGTGCCGCTCAGATTGACCTGAGAATATTAGCGGAAACGAGGCAAAAAAGAACAACAGGGAAATATACCTTGATGTTTAGATAGAACTCGATCTTATAGAGGGTCGACGTGGTGGTAAAAGAGGCGACCTCATAGAGAGGGAAATGAGGCTTGCCGCGTTTGACAATGCCCTCTGAATCGCGTAAATCCTTGGAGGGAAAGATTAGGCCGACATTGGTTGCGTATCCGGCCTCGGGCATCTTTGTCTTGACCACTTGTACCTGCCTCGAGATCTTGTTGACTTTCTTGGAGGGTTCATCGCCTTCGGGGTTGTACGTGATCTCTTCCTCGATGGTCAAAGTAATCTTATCAATCGTCACGCGCTTCGCTTTACTCAACCAGTCGGCGTTGGGTGATAGCTTGATATACACCGTAATCGGATCGCTGGGGCCGTAGCTCCAGCGTGGTAGGTTGATGCCCAGGTGGATAATGTTGTCGTTGGTGACGAGTTTGGATTCGGGCTTGTTGTACATGCCAAAGGTGGAGAGGGTATCGTAGCGTTGGAGTGGTATAGGGAAGCTGTATTTGTACTGGGAGCTGTGACCTTGTTGGACCGTGACAAGGAGCTCGTAGTATGTTTCGGCCGTTCGACTGGGAAGCTGAAGGGACGCTGGCGGAATGCGTCGGTTCGACTCCTCTCCACCGCGGCCGTAGGGGATAAAGAGGACAAACGGTAGGTCCATGGCGATGACCCTTTCAGCTTCCTTTCCAGATGCGCAGCGAAAGAGGAGCTGTTCTTTTCCGACGAGGTCCGTTGTTTCTCGTCGAGGAGCGCCCAGATGTCGTTTCGCAAGGCTGTCGGCGTCGGGATGGATGGTCTCTCGGCGTTGTAGACATATTCGGACGAGGGAGATGGGTACGGGCATGGAGTAACCCTGGCCAGGGCGGATCTCGACTTTTCCTTCGATGCGCGGCTACACGGAGGTTGGCAATGTCAGCTTGGGGATACCAGAGGCGCGCAAAGAGGATGGACGAGGTGCGTAAGCAGAGAAGACGAGTTTGACGTACCAGAGTCGCCGAGATGCCGGGATAGCCCACGAGGAAGCTGCTGTTGGGAGGGCCTGAGACCCTCACGCTCGCGGGAGCCGACATGATAGTGTTGTGTTGTTGTGGCGGTAGGTTGGGAGGCATTGGAGTGGACTTTGGCTAGAGCGGCGGTGTCGGGTGGGGGAGTCCAGTATGACGGCGACGAAGCGGAAGTGGAAGCGGAAGCGGAGCGGGATGGGCGGCTGGCTGAGCCCCGAGGGCGACGAAAGCGTCGGGCTACGCCAGGGCCGGGTTCCAGAGCCTGTGCCAGTGCCGATGCCAGAGCGGGCGCGATGGTTGTCGACTTGGCGATGCGGTGATCATGAATCCAGGGCTTGAGGCTCGCTATGATGGGAGCTCAGCTGCGAAACGCGGCGGGCGCAGGTGGTCCTGTCCTAGGCTACCTACCTTAGCAGGTGCGGGTGCGCAGGCGCGGGCAGCAGTGCGGTCGCCAAGGCGGAGGTGGGGTATGGCCGTATAGCCTGTATTACAGATGGCAATGCAAGTGAGCGTCAGACTATGAATTAGGGACGACAGGCCGGTGGAGGGTGGAGTTTGGCGATAGCATCACCGAGATGTCATTCAGAGGGGGTAGTCTGACGTTGGAGACGAGAAGCAGGAAACGGATGGGTGGTTAAGGTGATGATGAGACCCCGGAGCGAAGCACGCGCGCGGGCGAGGCTCTGAGTGGAGATATGCAGGTAATGGAGCTGGAGCTTTGATGAATTGCGATGTGATGACAGCCGAAGCAGGTAAGTTGTGGTATGGATCGAGCAGGACTCTCTCTCTCTCTCTCATAATGAATTAGGTAGTCTATTGGGTTATTTATTATTGGGGGCCACCAATCCCTAGGCCCCCGTCAGCATTCAAATGCACTTTAACCAAATCAGAACCTATCTCACGCGCGGCAAGGCAGCATCGGCGTCTTTAAGGCTGACATGGCTCTGACCCCAGTCTGTCTACCTTACGTCTACGAACAGCGGAGACATGCAAATACATGTGCCGTGGAGAGAGGACAAGACATATCATATGCGATCGGATACACTCTAGACGTACATGCAACCCAGTTTCAGTCGGAATCGAAGAATCTCAAACGGACACGCATATGCATATTCAATAACGGTCCTTTCATTTGGCAACTTTAAGGTTGGCGGTTGTTGCTGTGGCACCGCCTTACTCTCCCGCCATCGTCATGTTGATCCTATCTAACGTCAGTCAATCCGAGCTTGGTTCAATGTTCCCTTGCCCATACATAGCCAATTTCTACCTCAAAAAGGGCATTAGCAACTCATATTTCTTGTACCTTCTCCAGGAAAGTCTCTCGACCGAGACGTCTAAAAATCCAATCTTCATCCGTCAAGAAAGACTAGCCAAGCATCGACTTACTCCAAGATCGTGGCGGTCGGAGATAAAACACGACATCCCCACTGCTGCAGATCCGGATCAGTTAGACTAGCGCGCGCCAGGTTTCAAGCACCAAGGATTTATGTAGCCACTGTGGCTGGTAGGCTGGTACTTTGCTTCGAGCTCAGAGCACATGAAAGTCAACAAACCGTGGCATTCATTCATTCATTCTATCATCATCATGAAACCATAACCCCTCGAGATGGCGTTGGGAAGACCTTGGTAAAGTATGCTGGACAGGCTCAGGGACAAACCCGTCACCACGTTCATCTTTGCCTCTGCCATCTGACACACAGGAGGTGCTGGTAATACATCAGCATGAATTAAGAACTGAGTTGGGTTCAGAAAACGGATATATATATCTTATGAAAGCTTGGTAAGAGGGATTCATGGGACTCTCTTGGGAGACAGTTGGTCGCTAGGATGAGTTGACATCTCCC
Source organism: Fusarium buxicola (assembly GCA_014899095.1). NCBI lineage: Eukaryota > Fungi > Ascomycota > Sordariomycetes > Hypocreales > Nectriaceae > Fusarium > Fusarium buxicola. The sequence continues at coordinate 86,742 of JAAVUK010000012.1, read as the reverse complement.
TCAACGGAATATCACCAACAACCCATTTCTGGACATCAGCAGCCGTGGCCTCTCCTCCCTCCTCAAGCCGTACATCGCGCTGCACATGGATGCCACCCCCCAACCCAGACACTTGTTTGTTTCTCGTGTCCTGCTGCTCTCCGTAAAGGTCGTCAGTCGAGCCCTGCAGGCTGCTACCGTCTTCAAGTCGCTCGAATGACCCATCGAGATCACGATCCTCGGACCACTTATGACTAGCGCCGCCGCGATTGGAAGCCTTGCCGATGGTGATGAGGGTGTTGAAGTTCTTGGACGACTTGTCGCCGGTCTTTGACGACCGTCGATTTCCCGAGACAGCCTTGCCCATGCCGCCCAGGAACCGTCGGAACAGTGGCGCGCATGGCGGAAGACAAGCTCCGATGATGGCGAGGCAAGTCTCGATGGCAGACGCTGCGTGCGGGATGATGACGGTTTGGCTGATGTTGTTGCCGCTCGCGCCGGCGCCTGGGCGATAGATGCAGAAGAGAATGAGGCGGGCTAAGGATGCTAGGACAACACTGGAGCGAGATACCATTAGTACGATTGAATCTTGGTCATCACCGGACCTTGAGATTGTCAGGGATTCCCTTACCTGCCACCGAGGAGGAAAACACCTGTGATGGCCAACTTTTTCTCCCTGCCCATCTGCAGCCGCCACACCTGATAGATAGGCAACCCCACCGTCATTAGGTCAAAGATGATGTTGGGGACCGTGATGCCGATATAAAACCTGCTCGAATCGATGCAGGACCTGGCTATGGGACGGTTCCAGAAACCGGCGACAGGGTCGCAAGAGAAGACTGCAACGTCAAAGTTAACAAATGTCTCCTATGCCGCAGTTTAAATAGAAGAAAATTGGGCAAGTTACTTACTGCTCACCACAACTACAGCGATGCCCCATCCAACGAGCATGGAGGAAATTGCCCATACACAATAGCGGATAATTCTCGACGCTGAGAATATACGATAGTAGAGGGCCAAGACGGCGAGTTTGGATAGCGGACACGCGGTGCCATAGGCGACTTCGATTGCCATGATGCACTATGGCTTCGTTAGGATGAGTCTCGAACCATGAGACCATGGTCACTGAGGAACCACCAAGTAACAACACGACTGACCTTGAAGAAGGCAATTACACCTCCTGGTAACGTTGCGACTGTAACCAGATCCCTTCCGAGACCATAAGGCACGGCTACAACGTTTGTCAGTATCATCGATGTTTCCACGCCATCTTGACGGATATAGGAGACGTACAAGCGCCTTCACAGATGAGCATAATGTGGTTCGCAACCTTGTGGGAGTATCAAGTCAGCCAGGACTTCGCGCCTCTCTCGAGATCGTAAGACTTACCAGAGCCACGACACAGACATGCACGTCGAACGTCCATGGCGTCTTGGTCACAACCCGCAAGGTGTACAAGCGCAAGCCAACCAAAATGGTAGCAACGACACTAAAGATGGTGTGAGGCACCATCAGAATACTGGCGACGTTGCTGCTCGAATAGTATGTGACATTCTCCATGGCTGTGAGTTAAAAGCTGATGACATAGGTTTGCTGCTGGGAAGCAAGACAGCTGTGAAGCCCATCTTTCAGTTGATTGAGTTTTTTCTTGGGGATATACTCTGTATAACCACCACTCGGCTAATCGTATTCAATGCCCTTCGAAGAGATCAACCACAAGACTGCCCGTTTAGACATGAGAAAAGAGGAGTTCCTCAAGCTCGGGAGAAAGAGGCATGTAACGTAGTCGAAACTGGTCTCGCTGCTGATCATGCTGTTATTTGTCGAGACACCGGTAACGTGGATAAAGGTTTTCTTGTTGATCCTGGTCCCTGTTCAACTGGACGTGTTTGCCCCTTTGCAAGCCTTCAATCATGAGAGGAACTCTTGCCTTGTGCCTGCCACTGTTCGCCTTATGCATGAACCCTGGATCACGTTGGTACTGTAGTCCCCACCGCGCAAACCAACGGCTAGTACGCGTTGCCCTTGGCTATCTGTACGTAGTATTGGGTAAAACGTCCATGGCCCGACCCGTTTATGGACTCCCGGTCCCCATCTGCTCAACTGATAGGCCGAAAAACGTGCGATCGACCTGTTTTCGGACTGATCCTTCGCTCTGAACAACACCGGGATGCCTGGTAAGGCCAAGGAGGATGGAAGTTCAAGTTACAGTAGGAATGGATCTCGTCGAATCAACATGATACGACCGGTTCCTCCCCGGGGTAGCGACAGTCAGCGAGCCTTGAGAAACCGGGCTTCATAAGTTGTCGCATCGGCGGGCTGGATTTTCCTGGCTTCTCGTCCCAAGACTGTTTTCCCTGCTGACTTCTACTTCCTTACCAACTCATCCCGGCCAGTACATCGCAGCCTTTCCTGTCAGACTTTTGACCATTAGAATCAAAGAATACGAACGAAACGAAAGGCAACATCATGTCTACATCCCAGTCTACCAGGCCGTTCGGCATTCTCTTCGCCCATGGCGGCTTTCACCTGCCCTCCTGCTTCGACCCCCCCAAGGAGCGCCTTGAGGCTGCTGGGTTTTCCCCCATTGTCGCAGTTGCGCATCCCAGCATTGGAAGGAATCCCAAGGTGACAGTGGATGACGATGCCCGCAACATCCAAGCGGAGCTGGCCCCATATCTGGACCAGGGAATAGAATTCCTTGCCCTGTCACACTCGTACGGCGGCACACCCCTGACGATTGCCGCCAAGGGCCACTCTGTCGCAGAGAGAGCCGCCCAAGGCAAGAAGGGCGGTATTCGAGCCGTTGTGTACATTACCTCCAACATGCCCGCCAAGAAAGGTGCCAGCGCGCTGAGCGTCCTGCCGCCCGTGGACATTGTCGATGTTGCCGACGGCCTGGTGACTGCTAACCCGAAAGCCCGTGCGGCCTTCTACGGGCCCGACATGGCAGATGAAGACGCGGACAAGCTCATGGCGACGCTGCTTCCACAGTCGCAGGAGGCGTTGCTCGGCCCGGCGTCAGTTGGAGTGGAGGAGCTGACGGTGCCCGCTTACTACATTCTTTGCGAGAAGGATCAGACCATCCCCCTGGCGACACAGGAAGCGATCATCTCCACTATCCCAACGTTGAGGAGGGTTCTGCGTAACCCCGGTGGACACTGTGCCTTTGTTACTGAGTTGGACAAGTTTGTGGAACAGGTGAAGGAAATTGCGGATGAAGTGGAGAAGGAGAAGAGCATGTAAGGAGTACGGCCGCAATAGAAACCGCAGATATTCGCTGTGTATAAACTGTCCAAAACCGACACATGTTTCGACTTGGTCAGAACAGGTCACGGGCTGATCAGTCCGTCGCCGAACGCTAGCTAAACTATCATGCCTAGTTCCCACGTCGGGGCGATTGTAGCGTTGCCTCACAAGGCAAAGCCTGTCTGCCTCACTCTCAAACGACCATGATCAGGTCTGGCAGTTCCTGGCGATGCAACCTGGTTCGGACCGGTTTCTGACTTGAGCGGGGCCGAGAAGTGGAGCCCGACCGGGATCCCGCATCGACCCGATCCGCAGGACCGGTCACTTGCAAGTCATGCTGGCCGTCTTTTAATGCTGCATCAGCATTAACATTAACAATAACAACTCACCTTCAAATCATGTCACTGGTAGACAATAGTACCGACTCATGAACCGCTAACAGCAAATGCAACTCAATCTTTCAGCCACGCACTTGGCCGAGAACAATGTACGCCATACGGCGGACGTTTCACGGACTGAAGGAAAGTCGAAACCCTTTTAACACCTTTAGATTGACCCATACATCTATTACCTTGTTGGCCAAGTCGACCCTTTCTCCAACACTTTCAAGGAGCATCCTCCCAAAAGACCTTGAAATCGCTGGCTAATCTATGGCCTCACGCTTTCTTCGTCTCGCAGGCTTGGATGGACCAAAGGGGCTTTCCGGAAGCACCCGCTTGACTTTCTGCTTTACAGGCAGAAGCTCAGGCCTTTCTCCCACCTTCAGCCTCAGTTTCTTCGTTTCCAGACCATCCGTAATGGTCAAGGTACTCGCGCCTGGGTCATTTCGAGCGTCCATATCGACGAGTCGATCCTCACCTGAGCCATGGTCGAAGCAGACCCTCGGTCGCTGTAGGTGCTGTACCTCATGTGGACGCCGCGCGAATCTGGGTACCTTGTGGCGCTCCCATCGTTGCTGGCCCGGCATGCGATCTGCTCCCAGCACATCTCGCCGGTCCTCGCCGAACCAGATAGTACCTGAAGGCACTCCCGCAGAGTAGCAGACCTGGAATGGCAGCATTCCAGACAGGCGTGCCTCTCTTGAACTCTTGTCCCGCTGCGCCAACGTTGCTTCGCTTACGTCTTCACCACGCCGTCGACGCAGTCCAATCTCGGCCTCGCTCAGTGGCTTGCTCTCATCCTCGGCAGAGTCAACCAGGACCATGACGGGTACGATGCCGCCCAGCTCACGGCGTTCGTGAGGGTACACAGGCTCATCACCCACGAGAGACTGCCCGTCGTGTCGGCAGACGTCAACACGTATCTCGTACACTGCGGCCTGGGTATACGAGTTCGCCGTGTTGACAATGACGCGCGTCTGGGCCGGGTATGTTTCTCGATCGATGCCGAGGAGATCCAGGTCGGTGTTGTACAGGCAGGGATGGCTGGCGCCGCTGTCGAGGTGCATCATGAAGAAGCATCGCGGCCCAGATAAGTCGTCCTCGACAATGCAGCGCTCTCTTGGTCGTGGACTGGGCAAGTGTCTGATTTTCGTATGGTAGGTGAGAACCTTGCCGCTCTCCGAACCACTCGGGGGTGTTGTAGGCACACTCAAGCGGCTGCCGACACGATAATGGAAGCCTTTCACACGACGGAAGCCCATGGTGATGTCCCAGGCATTGTGTACGCCATTGCTCAGCCTCCCGCCGTCTTTTGATGGTTGCGCCCACGTCGCTGCCATGAGTTGTTCATGCTGATAGTTGCCTTTTGGTGCCAGCGGAGGCTCGAACCAAAGCCAACCTTCGCCATGCTCCTCGTAGTAGCGATTGAGCCTCTCTTCTCGATCATGCGTGAAAGAATCATAGGAGGGACAAGAGTCCACAACATGACCAGCATACAGGAGAGTCCACTTGTCCCAGCATTGGATCCTCCCATCCTTGTATGCTTCGATTGCGGCCCGTATATTGACGTCGCCAGCTGGGCATTGGCTCGTCTCAATAGTCTGTGCTAGAAGTCCAAGGCGTTTCGCGATCCGCTCTCGCTTAGTGGACTCAAGTTCATGACTGAAAAGTTAGCCATCGTCACAATTGTGCAGTGAGGTTGGCTCACGTTGGTATCGCATTCTCATCACAGTCTTCCATCTCATTGAACTCACGCCTGACCTTCTCCAGCTGTTTCCCGAAACCTGATAAATCTGCAAATGGTTGCGTCTTGCGGGCATTATCGAGGATGGCTTCCCATTGCAGAACTGATCGCTCTGCTTCCTCCAGGCGGCTCAGATTGTCTCCAAGTGACGCGCCAACTGCCAAAGGCGGTTTCCAGTCGGGGGGGATCGGCCGCCGGACCCGTCTCGCAATAGACGGGAGAGCGCTCGATGTCTGCTTGGCGGTTGTAACCCCTGTCGTTTGCTTAAGCGACTCTTGGATTTCAGGTTGTTTTGTCTTGTTGGCGAACGAAATGTTTTGATGCGAATTTCCGTCATTGTTAGACTCCTCCATTGAAGACTCCGTACCCTGCTTCTCTAGGAGTCGCTGGCTTCGCCTGAGTCCAAGGTTGATCTCCCTGTTTGCTGGGCTCCTTCCTGGACGCCATCGCTCATAAGAAATGGAATTTTGTTGCACCCGAGTTTGTTGTCTGAGTTTGTGTTTGTTAACTTTGGGTTGGAGGTCTTTCGTCTCAAGTTGAGACTTCTTGGTGGTTGACCTGGTCTTGCCCGCCATAACTACTGCACAAAGTAGTTACGAATCAGTAGACAAGTGTCGGGCGAGCTGTTCTCTATGATATTTCCATTGAGTTTTAGATTGGTATCGCGGCGCAACTGATGTACACCCTGCCCTGGGTTCTTTGTTGCCATTGGCGTCGAGCAATGCCACCATCTCGAGTTTGTGGCGCCCTGTTGGTGAACAAAGAAATTTCCAATTGACAACCCCTCAATTTGCTCACATGTTGGATGTGATTCTACCCTGGTCGTGATTGTCCTCCGGAAATGTATTTTTGGACAGCTTGAATGGAAGCTGTGTGTTAGTCTAGGGGCGGCACCCCCGAACTCTTTGTTGTTCCTATTGTGAATGAATGGCCCTGAAAGAGAGTCAATGCTTGGACGAATCCAGTACAGGCATCTCTTTGTACCGTGCTTCATGCAGGGCGAGCGTCTTTGAGCTCCTATGAAATGCCCAAAACGAGGGAAACCGTTCAATACCACTTTTCGCCTTATTTGGCCACTTGCCTGCCCCCCTTGGTCATTCAGCTCGCTCTTTGTCCCAATCAACTCGTCTCCGCAGCGCTGTTTCCAAATTGGCCACTGTTCTCTTTACTTAGCCTCATATTCTTTTCTCAACTCTGGCGAAGTAACTTCATCATGGCGGAGCCGATGGACGAAGATACCACTCAGCAGACAGGCGAGCTGGAGGCAAGTCAGGAGGCTCAGCCAGAAGCCATCGGGACAGCTTCTGACGAGTCGCCTTCTCGTCGTCGCAAAGATAAGAAACTCTTAGGTGAGCTGACAAGAACAAAGTAATATGTTTGATGTGCTGATACGTCTTCAGAAACAATCGCCATGTCCTTCCATTTCGATTTCGAGAGTCTTCCACCCGAGGCCCAGCGGGTATACTCGCGCTTCCAGAAGGACAATAGCTTCTCTCGGTTCGCTGCTGAATTGAGTCGCTTGCTGAACAATCATTCTCTTGACGGCTTTCTCACAGGATCTCCTGCTTTTCTACACGCTGCCGCCGAACTTTTCGCCAAGAGATATCCTCATCTTCGTCTTCAAGAGCTCTGTGAAGGTATGGCCGACTCTATCATTTGGAAAGATTGCCCCTCTGATCATTGCATAAAGAAAGAGGAATTGTAGAAGAGGACGAAACTGAACCAAAGCGCCGTTCGACTGCCTTCGGCCGGACTTACAAGCCCAGACGGCGTGCGAAAGCGGCATCTCGACGCACCAATCAGGCAAGACAAACTGATGAGCCTGTAGAATGCAAGTCTTCCAGTATCTTTGCTGCCCACGCAGAAGCTGACTCTTTAACATTAGCTGTTGCATCGGCAAGAGTCTCGAGAACCATGACCGTGGGCTCACGAGTTCGCCAGCGAGAGGGCCGCGGAGCACGAACGAGAGATTGGGCTCAGGCGATACAGTCTGTACCAATTCAAACTATTCAAGCGTCTGCTGGCCCATCTACTGCAACTCCAAGCTTGCGTATTGAGATCAGCTCAACCCGCATCCCTGGACCTGCGGCTGACAAGGAGGCTGAGCCTGTTGCCACCAAGAAACCACTTATACCTGGGTTCGTAATTAGCACTCGAACCCGCCCTCCATTGCAGCTTTCGGGCGACAATGCACAGCAGGGCGGCCCTAGTATCCGGCAGAGCCGAGAGACTGACGTTGAAGCCCTCAGAGAGACGCAGTCCCGACAAGAGTACAATGAGAATTGGCTCCGGAACTTGCCCAGCGAGCAAGCCGTTAGCACTCGCGACTTTGCACTCCACCCTTACAAGGGATGGAAGATCGAGCCTCCCAACATGCTGCTCCACCGAGCCAAGAACTTTCTTGCTGATGAGGATACCGACCGCACCATCAACTGGGGGCAGAAATATGCGGAGCTGGCCGAGTACTTCTCGTACCTGCTTCATAACTGGCAGGGCGAGGATTGGGGCGCCGACCTGCACGAGGCTATCGACATGCTTCACACACACTGGGTGTTTGAGCAGTATCACTATGGCAGGCCCAAGCTGAACCTCAAATTCCGTACTGCATGGCCAAAGCAGAGTAAGAGGCTGCCGCGACTTCCAGGTGGGGATATCACCATCGAAGGGCGAGATGGGCCTGAGGACGATGACATGGGGGAGAGGAAGCTGCTCTTCAACAAGATTCGTCCGGCTCACGACGTCCATTACGAGATGTCGTCAGACGTTCTGAAGCAACACGTCAAGGAATACGGATTGGATGCTCGCCACTTCTGGGCGTCTCTGCACAAGGTTGAACCTCGCCGAGAGAGACTCAACCACCCAAACCCCGACGTCAGACGCTTCAACATGGTCGAGTGTGAGAACCAGGCTTTTGAGGATTGCATCTTTTCAGACATGCAGACCACCTTCACTCGACTGAAAGCATGCGAATCCCAGCCAGGCCCTGCCGTCGACCGTCCCGATGGCCAAGCCAAGACCGACATCAACTCGCTTCGCCAATTCTCAACGTTTCGTGGCACTCGACGCGCAGCTCTCCAGCAGAGTCTGAGCCAATTTGACAACCACGAGAACACGTCCGTCTGCAACGTCTGGCGTACTCTCATTCTTCCTGCGCCTAAAGTGCCAGAGAAGCCAGACGCGGGCATCATCTTGCCTATTATGCAGGTGGCCCATGTCCCTGAGAAGGCTGCTCGCGACCCCTTCAGCTACACCATTGGGCACAAATGGTTCCTCCAAGCGGAGCTCTACTGGGCGAACTGGGTACGCGGCCATGCTATCAAGGAGGCCTACGGCCATAAGAAGTGGGAGCGACGCAAAGAGCCCATTATGGACTTGCCGCTTAACTTCAAAGGACCATACATGCATGATTACATGGACACGGAAATGAAGAAGACTCGGGCGCTCCTGGACAGATGTTACAACCTCTGGGATGGCATCTTACAAGCGAGTAGGAGGAGAGGACGTACGCATAGGACGGAAGAACGTGGATTCATGGAGAAGATGGTTGATTGTGTTCTTGAAGGACTCAAAGGCCATGGCAGACCCGATGAGATCGACAACCCTTTGGGAGTGACCCATATTCGACCCAAGGAGGAGGAATTCTTGCGCTTGCTGTCTGAACCTTCCGTCAACGCGAAGATGTTTGGCATCAAGCAGGGCGCCGATACGGATCAAGTTGACGACTACCACTCCGGCCCGCGCACTCAGCTGTTCGAAGAGAGAGTTGAGAAGATGCTGGGGGATATTAGCCAAAATTCCTTCTTCAATAGCTCGGAAAGGGGCTTTGACATGTTCCTCCGAGAGCTCAATCGCGATTGCGGCGGCCCGGTGAAACGCTGGCGGTTCTCGTCCGGCGAAGCCAAAGCAGAACTGGAGGCACTGGCTAAGAAGGGGAAGATCTAGTAGGTTTCCAATTTCTTGCTCAGGACATATTGACTAACAAGCGAAGTGTATCGGAAGATTGGCGTTCTGTTTACCGTCCCGACGTAACTTTTCACCCCGAGGAGCGTGTCCGATGGCTCAAGTCAGACAACGACATGGAGTCACAGAGTGCAAGGCCTGTCGAGCGAAGGCAGACTTCAAGCGACGTTGACTATGCTGAAACCATCTCGACCATCGTCACTGTCCCTGAACCCGAGGACTTTGGGCCCTACACGGTGGGAATGCCCAAGATGGAAAACCTCCGGTCCTGGCCATCAACCATCCTGGACCGCACCGCTGTGCTCGCCGACGAGCCCAAAACACTCAAGTTCTACCAGCACCTTGCCTTCCGTCTCGGAAGGACAATACATGATCTCCGTGCAAAGCACGACATGCACCTACGCCAGCTTACACCTGAGCAGAAGGCCAAGAACCGCCGGTTCCTCGACACCATCGTGCGTTACTGGGATGATGACGCCGTAACGCGACCTAATAACCCCAAGAAGAACCCAAAAAAGGTCGGTCCTATTGGAACCAACCGTCCCACACCCAAGTACCGCGATATCGTGCAAGTTGCGGAGCCAGAAGCGTACGATGAGGCCTGGGGCGGGTCAAACCTCTACGATAAGGGGAATTCAGTGGCAGAAACCATAAACATGGTCCGCAAGGGCATTATCCGCGAGGCCTGCGAGAACAAGAGCATGCTGTTCCCGAGCCGTGTCGAGCGCCGTATCAATGAGGATGGCGAAACAGTTGTTCTGCCCCCTCGCCGTGAGCCTGTCTGGTCGTTTGGACATGCTGAACGCAGAGGCAAGGCGCCTCGTTTCTGGAGCATCGACCGCTGGCCGCTGCATTTGCAGAGTGATGAGACAAGAAAGAAGATTGAGAGTTCCAACAGCAGGTTCTTGACTCGTGTCACCGGGGCTTCCATGATGGACAAGCCCGCCAAGCCAAAGACCTCGAAGAGTGCCGAAGAGCCCGGATCCACCACGTCCAAGATGGACTTGACAGAAGATCAGCCTCGGCCTCGGCCTCGGCCTCGGCCTCCGTTTGGTCTCGGTAAGGAGTTTACCGTCACCTACGCGGATAGGGCTCAGTCTCGACGACGCTTCCAACCAGGTCCGCCACAGTATTGGCTCGGCGATACACCGCTGCAGAAGAAGGCTGTCGAAGACTATATTAAGAGTGGTAAGTTTCACTCATCTCATTCCAGCTTACTCAAGATCCCTTACTGAAAGAACTTTCTAGGTCTGGAGTCATCCCAGCAGCCATCTCGCACCTGGCGTCAGCGTCTCTCGAGCCTCTTTGGTCGCATGGAGACAGAAGACGATCCCACGGCATTGCCCCATGTCAATCCGCGTGACATTCCAAAGAGCAAGCCTCAGAGCGAGCCGTCAGATTCGCCAGGTTCCCCACCGCCAACGCCTGTAACTCCTTCAGTCCCAGGTCAAACTAGTAATGCTAGACGGGATGAGCCAGCGATAGCCGAGCAGGCCATGGGTCGATTGAGACTTGCACCGCTGCAGCGACCGCGGACTCGTCCTTTGGAGTCTCACCAGGCCCAGCTGGGGATTCAAGAGTCAGTGCAAAAGCAGCCTGAGAAGCGTCCTGGGGATGAGGAAGATGAGGATATGTACCGAGATCTCTATGACTCGGATTAAACAATGTGCTTGCTCTGTTCACATTGTTCTTGCTTGTCAATAGTGTATTTTGCTTTGCTTAGTCAGTTGTCAGTTACGTCCTGGTTTTGTTGCGGTCTGGGTTCTGAGACAGCTCTTGTATCCGCAACTTGGCACTCGAGTTCTGAATACTTTCTTTAATCACAAAGACAAGAGGGTCCAGCATGTTCGTAACGCAACGTGAAGGATGAATTTTTTTCATTCAGACCTTAAGCCATTATTCTCATAGCTTCGAATCTGATGTTCCTAACCAGCCAACCATGCAATGAAACACAATGAATCGTGACTCCGCGCACCGTTTCCAGCCCTTTAGTATCGCTTGCCCTCCCGCAGGGTATCCGCATACTCGTCCAGAGGACTCCTGATCAGCTTGGTCTCCTTCCAGAGACTGGGGGTCAGGAAGCCGTAGGTGTTGGAGACAGCCACGAAGGTAGCCTTGAGGGTGTTCTCAAGGGTCTTGGTCGAACCAGCGGACGAGGTGTAGGCGTCCTCGACACCAGCGAGCTGGAGGAATCGCTTGACGGCGGGAGAGGCAACGAGGCCAGTACCACGGGGAGCGGGGATGAGCTGTTACCAGTCAGTCTTCTCCTCCCTCTTCTCATCAATTCTTAATGGGGCTTCGCAGAGGGTTACATACACGGACGGTGACGGAACCGCACTTGCCGGACTCCTTGCAGGGCAGGGAGTGAGGCTGACCGAGGTTGGTACCCCAGTAGCCTCGTCGCACGGGGATGACGCTGAGCTTGGCGATGATGATGGCGGCACGGATGGCAGTAGCGACTTCCTTGGAGGTCTTGATGCCGAGACCGACGTGGCCCTCGGAGTCACCAATGATGACAATGGCCTTGAATCGGGTTCGCTGACCGGCACGGGTCTGCTTCTGGACGGGCTTGATCTGTAGTTTCGCAACTTGTCAGCACTCGATACCTTTCCAATGCCCCCCTCGTCTCCCGCTCCTCTCCAGCCGGAGAAGTTGCGTATAGTCGTTGCGCACCTTCATAACCTCATCCTTAAGCTTGGGCAGGAACTGGTCGACAATCTGGTACTCCTTGATGGGCAGAGAGTGCAGGTAAATCTCCTCCATGCTGTTGATCTTGCCGGACTTGACCAATCGGCCGAGCTTGGTGACGGGCTGCCACTCCTTCTCCTCGTTCTTGCCGCCGCGACGTCCACGGCCACGGCCACGTCCACGGCCACGATCACCACCTCGGCCACGGTCACCACCTCGGGATCCGAAGCCAGCGCCGCGGGAAGCTCCTCGGTCAGCCATCTTGATTGTGTTTTGCGCTGGGGGGTTGCCGTCGAAAAGTGCGCAAGGGAGAGGGTGTGGTTTTGGTGTTTTGGCGTTGGGCGTTGCTGGGAACTTTTTCGCTGGCGGGGTCTGTTCGCTGGAATTTGGGGAGTGTGCTCGCTCGAGTTAGCGAGCCCTAATGCGTTTGTGGATTCCTGCCTGGCTTGTAAGGCGTTGATTTTGAAGTGCGAGGAGTGGCGGTGCTGCACGAGCCACATCTTCACCTGTAACCTCACCATGGTGGAGGTGGGTCAAAGAGGCGTTTCTCGGTGAGCAGCTCACAATTGATCGGCACCAAAAATGAACACTGCATGAAATCGCAAGAGATTTGAACTCCATCAGTTAATTGATTCGCGACTATATGTTATGCCTTGGAGATTATGCAAAAGTGTGGGGATGCTAGGTAACAACCAAAACCATTGTGCGCGTCCATTGCAGACGTTCAAGCAACCCAAGCCCATGCTAGACTCAAACCACAGAGGGGGATGTGTATGTTCGTACACGCCTGGCAACTCCCGTCCAGGCCACCATCAAGGAGGGTATCGCAACTCAACAACCTCGTATATCTGTCCTCTTCCAGAACCAAAGCAACCACATTATTCCTTCGCCGTCTTGACAATCAAGTTGTCTGAAGGTTGCACCCGCTGAGCCCATTCGCTGTCATGTTAAGTTAGAATGGTGGTCATGGATTTTCTGAGTGATGTACTTACGTCCAGCTACCATCGTAGACCCTCCTAGACTCGGGAGAGCCAATGCCAGACTCCTCAAGCGCAGTCTCGAGAACGCAAGCGGTCACACCGGTACCGCAACTTGAAATAATGGGGCGCTGTGCATCAATTCCCTTCTCCTCAAACACCTTCTTGAGTTGGTCGCGGGAGAGAAAGGCCTTGGTCTCCGGGTCCAGAACAGCATTGAAGGGAATGTTGAGAGATCCAGGCACATGGCCGGATGACAGACCCTCGCGGGGCTCAGGAGCTTCGCCAGTGAAACGGCTATTGGGGCGGGCGTCAATGATCTGAACGCCCTCGGCACCCTCCTTGTTGTAGTCCTTGGCAATCTCCTTAACCTCCTCGAAACTTGCGACTCGGTTTTCCTCCATGCTAGGGATAGGATAAGGACAGCACTCGACACTGTACAGCTCTCCGGACTCGGTAGGGAGGCCCTGGTCGACCCAAAGCTTGAAGTTGTTTAGGATATGCACCTTGGGGTGACCAAAGACCTGCAATGTCCAGCCCACACGCGGGGCACTGAATATACCGAGCTCCTTGCTGTCGTACACCACCACTGTATCCTCCTTTCGAATGCCTAGCTCGCTCATCGCAGCGGCAAAGCCTTTAGCATTGGGAAGCATGTGAGGGTAGGGGTTGCGCTTGTCAATGACCTTGTCGAGGTCGAAGAAGCGGGCCTTGGGGATTCGCTGTTCGCGGAATGTTTGAATACCAGATCGGCCATCGTTGGGGAGGAACCATGAGGCGCACAGAGGAATCACTCGAGGGTCGGGGCTGATCGGCGAGGGAGGGTTCTTCTTGAGGGCTTCGTTGAGTTCTTTTGGGGAGACGAGGTAGGACGAGAAGTTTCGACGGGTGAGCAGGACAGGTCGGAAAACTTTTGAGCCCCATTGAGGCAAGCCAGCTCTTGTTGAGCGGCAGAATGCGACGGAGGCCATGTTGTAGGGGTTGCAGCGGCTTGCGAAAGGGAGAAGGGAGGTAAGACAGCTCAGTGACTCCTCGTACGAGACGTTCGTTCCTGAGCGGGTGATAAGCGCAAGGCCAGACTTCCGAGGACCAGTCGAGCGATTAGAGCCGCAGGTCGGACGTGAGCGGAAGAGACAGTTAGCAAGAGGCTGGACTGTCTGTCTGTGTCCGCATCACTCGGTGGGAGAGCACCCGTTTGTGTGGAGGAGGTTGCGGTGGAGGTGGTGACGGAGACGGAGAGAAGTTAGCGGGCTCTTGTGGGCTCCAATTTGATGATAGCAGCGCGGGCGAGGTTGGCGTCAAATCCTCGGAGCTGCTGGTTCGGAATTGGGGATGCAAGCTTGGACCACATCTACTGGACGGTCCACCCATCCACCTCAGTGTTTTTCGCCGTTACAGTATGACGGCGGGGGATAGCAGTTACTAACTAGTCTACCTAATTAAGAGGCTCCAACAGCGTCTGTTCAGTGGGTGGCTTTCAGTGCATGAGGTCACTGAAGCGCCCTCACACAGGCGCCGGGCCCGCCCACCAATCCACCTGCACCTCTCCAGCTCCCCCGCGCCTAAGGTGCCTAAGGTAGTGCTCCGGGCCCAGCTCCCGGGCACACAAACCTTCTTCCCACGTGAAAGGTCGTCATCTTGACACTCTCGATCTTCACACAAGACGCCCCATGCCCTCTCGAGATCGATCCCGTGGCTCTCTTATCTTGCCAACCCACGAATCACCATGAAAGTTACCATCAAGAAGTGGAACACAGTCGCGACTTGGCGCTGGGACATCCCCGAAGACGACGTCTGTGGTATCTGTCAGGTCCACTTCGACGGGACGTGTCCGACGTGCAAATATCCCGGCGATGATTGCAGCCTGTGTAAGTGGTCTTTGATCCGAGGTACATCAGGCCATTTTGGATACCCTCATACTAACCAACTGCATCTCAAGTATCGGGAAAATGCGGCCACAGCTTTCACATGGTCTGAACTCCCCTTTGTGGCTTATCTTTTGTTTTTGCTAGCATTGTTGCTGACTGTTGGCTCGCGTTTAGCATTGCATCCTAGAATGGATCAAGCAAGACTCATCCAGAGGCCAATGCCCCATGTGCCGCCAACGTACGTTCCCAGGTACAACTCCACCGTTGACAACTCGCAGGTTGACATGGTCTACAGGGTTTGAATGGAACGACCAAGCAAATGAAACTGCCTCGCAGGTTGAATGAAGCAGCGAAGCAGTAGCTCAGGCGTGGTGTTTGGCGTTTCCGGCGCATATTGAACCGTACATTAGGCATACCCGATATGCAGAATAGCAAGTCATGAATTTTTACTTCTTGAATCACTTTGCAACTCTTCTTATGTCCTTGCAACTCGACCCTTCAACACGTCAGAAGCTGGTGTTAGGCAAACCGTCAGTTGCACTTTGACGTGCTGTTCTCAGCTTAAGGATGCGCCAAGGCAGCCTGCTCAATGCCTGGCTCAGCTCCCCCAGTTCCCCCCGCATGCGTACAGCTATCTTGGAGGACCCGAATCGGGCTCTTCCATCTGAATGCCTTGTAGGTCTTCCTTGCCTTGTTGTGGGATGCGAAAACAACGACAGCTTTGAGCTAGGACGGGCGCGTTTGGAGGCTCTGGGTGTAAAGCGGTGAGGTTGGGATTGCCAGGTTCATGTTTTCTTTTCTAATACTGAGACAAGAGCCAGTCCTTACGAGGCAACAGGCAACCCGTTTTCCAGGCTGCCTGGATCAGCCAAGAACGGTTGGCCGAAAATATTGACTCGAAGGCTTCGTATACAATGTGCGGCATCCCATAAATAGGTAGGTAAGCTTAATTAAGCCAGCTAACATCTCATTGCCGAGAGAGATCAGGCTGAAAATCCAGGCAATTACCTGGTTTTGCCTTGCACTTTGTCTCCGGAAAAACAAGTCCGATGTGCAAGTTGAAATGAGGCTGTCCGTTTGCCTCTGCCCGTGAGATCTGGTTCGCACGATACCATCTCCCCAACCTATAATATCAATATGGGTCCCATACAGACCTTCTCCCCGTTTTAAACCTTCTTCACATCTACATTTTTTACTCCCATCCCTCGATTCCATGGTTCAATCTTGTTTTCACAATGGATCACGGAGGTCATCCTTTCGACCAAGAAAACGCACTCCGGCGACCACGAAGTTGCCCGGTTGAGTCAAAAGCGATCCCCGATTTCAGAGCGCCCAGATCAGACGAACAAAGCTCTCAACTCCCTCGCCATGAGTCCTCCTCTATCACGATTGAACAACAACAGATACCACCATACTTGACTCCACAGCTTGAGATGGGATCGATCTCCAATTCCCACAACGGCCTTGGCGAAGAGGGTCATTGCCGCTCTTCATGCCCGTTGTCAGACACACCAGGCACAGTGAAGACACATTCTTCCACAGATTGTGATACTTCAGAACCCTCATGCTCTATTGAAATCCGAACCCTCGACTTCTCCGCCCACGATTCAGCACTGATCGCTCGGCCCATGCCTCTGTCAAGCAGCCCTCTGCGAAGCCTCTGCACCAGTGGTGACGGGTTATGTTCAAGCACCAACAATAGCGAAATTTCAAAAGCAATCGTACCTCCAGCCAGAAACGAGGCTACCGAAGTCTTGATGACCCACCTCTGGGGTTGGGCGTGGGTGGTCCTCCAAGCCTTGAAGTTCAAAAGGGCATGTCAAAGACGGCACAGCGCTTCAAGTCGCCTAATATCAAGCTCCATTATCAGTTCCTCTTTAGATCGTTCTCTAGGTTGGTTTGAAGTGGCAAATCTATCCTCCTCCAGGCCTCACCTCGAGATAGACCAACTTCTACCTTTTGAGCAGCGGAGCATACCGCTAGCCCCGGTTGAGAAATCCGTTGGGCTAGATGGTAATTTGGCAGAGGACGGAGATTTTCTGGGCATTTTACATGAAGAGCTGGTAGACCCAGTCGGAGGACAGGCAGCCGAGCTGTACCCAGAACTTCAGTTCGCCCGCTTTCCACAGGAAGTCGACCTAGTCAAGCAGCCGAGCAAGCGCAGAATGGGCCAAGTAGACCAACTGGATATTGACTCCCTCGTTGATGGGGATGACGAGGATCAAAGGCTCAGGAAACGGGCAAAGGGACTCGAACGGTCACATCAATTCGCTTGCCCCTTCTTCAAGCATGACCAACAACGATTTGCAACCTCTGAGTGGAAGGGATGTTGGTCCGCATGGCCTACCGTTCATCGAGTAAAGTAAGACATCTCTCAAGCAGAAATTACAGGTATTGAGAACTGACAACGCAAAGGGAGCACATCTATCGAAGGCATCGATGTGGTCGTTGCTGGCAGTCTTTCGAAACCGAAGCCCTGAGATTCGAGCATCAGAGGGCAGAAGTTCCCTGTCGGGTTCAGACTCAGGGCCGGCAACAGGAGGGCGTGAATTCGGAGCAAGAAAAGCTTCTGCGCTCAAGATCAAAGAAGAATGGAAAATCCAGGCGGGTCACGGAGGAAGAGAAATGGGTAGAGGTCTATAAGATCATCTTCTCCTGCGATGAACAAACTCCTTCTCCGTGTAAGAGCGCAGCCAAGTCTGTTCCTAAGTGTCGAACTAACCCTTGTCCAGATTATACCCAACCACAGGAAGCCACTGTCTCTAAGCAGTTTCAGAAAACTGTTGAAGATGAATTCGAAAGGCGGATGCGAGCTCAGTTGAACGGCATGAGCGAACTGCCTCTTTTGCCTGAAACAGTTATGAAGCTTGCCCGCGATGTTCTCCGGACCACGATGCACACCTGCAGGCAATTTGACGAAAAGAACGGAGCTGGGTCTAAAGTGTTACCTACCTCTGACTTTGACTCAACGATGTCTTATTCCGGTGTCGATACGCAAGAGAGAGGTGGTGACGGTAATCATTCCGTCTTTTTTTACGAAGCTCTGGAACAGTATCTCCAACTTCCATTAGACATTGGCGGGTTGGTCGATTCCTCGGGGAACTTGAATCAATTCGGATCAACATATGAATTTAGATATTCATAATTCAAGGTGAATTGTTTAGTGAATTGTTTAGTGGACTTTCTTCAGAGCTGGCTTGGTAAGACGATTGATACTCAGGGGCATCTAAGGACGTAAGGTGTATCAAAGCCTGAATCAGCATTAGCTTTGTCTAGCCCAAATCCCTCCCAAGAACCATCCCGGAAACAAAATGTGGGCAAGCGCCAATATATGACACAAATGACGAGGAGGACTAAGACGGCGATAAGGGCCAAAGCCGAAGTTACCAAAAGAAGGACAAAGGGGTGGGCAGCGTAATAAGGTCGTATACTTGCCCCTTTTCCAAGCACAATCAACAAATCTACCAACGAATTCAAGTCGTCTTTGAAGCCCGTCGAATTACATATGTGCTGTATCCTAGTGGTACAGTCTATCGTCCAAGTATCGGGCACATGGCACCCCCGCAACTTTCATCTTTACGCGATAAAGCAGCCCCTCTCCTCTCTAAGCTTCTGGGACATACACGCCATCCTTGCAGAGAACAACCACCTTCTTGAAGAATCGTCGCCACTCAAGCGGATCACCCTTTACCTTGACAAAACGCACATCGAGCACCTCAGTACCATCCGGTAGAGGCTGACGGTCGACCTGAATCTCGCCGTGTAGACTCTGTTGGCGGCCGTCGAGGGCTTTGACCTTCAGCGTGGCAACGGGACTGCCGTAGAGACTTGGTGAAACAGGAGCCAGCGGCACATTGAGTTGATGAAGAGCATCGCTGAGCATTTGGATTATGTGAGCTGGCGGTACGGCAGAGAAGAAGCGAGTAAGAGCCTCGGGCGGACAGATGTCACGGAAGCGGCGGGCTTGCTGGGTGAGACTCATGGAGGGGCCGGGAGTATGGGAGAATTGGGACATGGAAGGTTCATCAGCGAGAGAATCGAGCATTGCGCGACGAGCGTCATGAGCACGAGGTGGAAGTGATGACGCGGGTGCGGCCATAGAGCGTAAAGCTGGACGCTCCCAATCCCACTCTCGGTCGACAATGGGCGTTTCAGGTTGCGTGGAGGAGAACCGACCAGCGTTGAGGCCTGTGTCAAGGTCCATGTTATCGCTTGAGGACGGTTGTGATGTGGGCTGCTGGCTGAAGTCGATGCGGAGATTCTCAAGCATCTGCGTAGCTAGGTAGATAGGGTCTGCGACTCGGCCGTCGGCGGAGAGGAGAGCATTGTGCCGTGTGTACCAGGGATGCTGGCGGACCTGGGCAAAGCTGAAGCGTTTCTTCGGGTCGATGCTCATCATACCTCGGAGCAAGGAGAGGGCCTCGGCCGGTAGCCTCCCCCAGAGAGCGTCAGTGCTGCGGCCAGAGGTGCGCACATATTCTTGGAACTCCCAGCTGCCTTGTGAGGGCTCATCCCATGGCGTGTTGCCAACAAGAAGGACGAATAGGATCACACCACAAGACCATACGTCGACGACGTCCGGTGAGTATTTGGCAGCATCTGGTGACCTCCTGTCGGCACGACCACAGGCGAGGATCTCAGGGGCAATGTATGGCGGGCTACCACAGAGTGTAGAACTCAACTTCCGTTGACCCTTGTACTCGAACATTGTAGCCATGCCGAAGTCGGCGAGCTTCAGAGAGCCGTCCTGCGAGAGAAGAATATTCTCGGGCTTGAGATCACGATGTGCCACGCCCTTGGAGTGCATGAAGCTCACACCGCCGACGAGCTGGACAAAGTAAACTTGAGCAATGTCCTCACGAACACCCACATCCGCCTCGATCTTGTCAAAGAGATCACCTCCCTCCGCGTACTCCATGGCAATCCAGCGCCAGATAGTGTCCTCTCCTGAAGCAAACCACTCGATAATGTTGGGATGCTGGCCAATATGTGAATGGAGGGAGACCTCCATGGCAAGCTGCTTTGCTGAGATGCGGCCATGCTTAACGGCGTAGCCCTTGTGGATGAGCTTGACAGCGAAGACTGGTGTTGTTGAATCAAGTGGGATTGCCTTCTTGATGCTATTACCATGTCAATTTAAGTCTGAGCATTGGGGCATGTGAAACTGCGCATGTAGAGGATGACTAACGAGGCATAGGCTCCTCGACCAACGGTCTTGGAGACGATTCGGAAGGGGAGATCCCTTGGTAGGGGGTCTAATTGTGACTGATTCATTGATCTGTCAGTGGAAGAACAGTCTCAATGAGGTGATAGAGAACATGTACGAGTCAAGGTGAGATATAGGTGATGCTGCACTGGATTCACTCACATTCACGGCTGCAGGTCTCGAGTGAAAGCTGCACAACCATGAGGAATCCAATCTCGTGACTGGCTACCTTGCCGCTGAGAAATGAAAGCAAGTACTCACCATAATTTTAACCTGATTATCCTGTAGATCGTGCTGCAACGCAACCCCAATCGCGTCGTACCAAAATATTGACCGGTTGATTGGTTGAGTCTTGGTTTCGATGCAGGAGCCCAAGCAAAGATAGACGCGTTTGTTCCGTCGCGTTCAACCGCGTAAAGTGTTTGCTTGTTGCTGTGAGACCCCTAAACATTCACTGACATTTACCGCCCAGTGCTCCCTGCTCAGCGCCCCTTTCCCCTATGGTTTCAGCGCTGCTCCCCTCCATCCGGTTCCATTGGCCGCGAGCAGCGGATCAAATCATTTTGTCGCCCCCTGGTCGCGCCGTTGCTGCGGTAAACAATTCGAGCCATCTGTGTCTCGGTCTTTGATCATAACCTCCTCCATTCAATTCTGTCGCATCCCGAAACCCAAAACAAGCAGGCGTCTCGCGTCAAGTCTTGTCCACCGTTGCTTTAAGATCTCCTCCCCATCCCCTTCTCTTTTCCCTTACTCTCGCATACGCCACCAACGTTAAATTCTTTGTCTTCCTTTCACTTGCCCCCTGCATCCTCACCGACCTCACCTCTTTCCGGTTGCGGAATTGTTATTTGTGCATAACAATTCCCTACCTACTCCCTACAGTCGCATCTTCCTCCATCTCTTCGCTACCACGAACCCGGCATTTTCTTGGTTGATCGCATCTGTTTATCCTCCCCGTGTATCTGAGCCAGCATCACCAACAGTATCACACAATGGATTACACCATGGAGGACAGCCAGAACTCAGCTCCCGGCAGCGTCCAGGCCGCCAAGCTCAACGCTGGTCGCAAAGGCCCCGACTCTCAGAGCACCACCAAGAGGTATGTCACTATCACAAGACATGCTCCATCGCAAATCGCCAATAACTAACTGTGAGCAGACTTCAAACCGAGTTGATGCAACTCATGACGTCTCCCGCTCCCGGCGTCTCGGCCTTTCCATCTGCCGATGGCAACCTCCTCTCTTGGACTGCTACCATCGAGGGCCCCGACGACACTCCCTATGCCGGCCTTACCTTCAAGCTCAGCTTCGCCT
Organism: Fusarium buxicola; assembly: GCA_014899095.1. Classification (NCBI taxonomy): domain Eukaryota; kingdom Fungi; phylum Ascomycota; class Sordariomycetes; order Hypocreales; family Nectriaceae; genus Fusarium; species Fusarium buxicola. Next base: position 65,378 of record JAAVUK010000012.1, on the reverse strand, counting down.
TCCCTTCCAACTACCCTTACGCTGCCCCCACGGTACTCTTCAAGACACCCATCTACCACCCGAATGTTGACTTCTCTGGTCGCATCTGCCTCGATATCCTCAAGGACAAGTGGACTGCCGCCTACAACATCCAGACTGTCCTGTTGAGTCTGCAGAGCTTACTTGGTGAGCCCAACAAGTATGTTCCCCTTCTTGGCTCCTTACATCGTAACATGTCACTAACAATTTCAAAGCGCCTCTCCCCTCAATGGTGAGGCGGCTGAGCTGTGGGACAAGGATGCTGAAGAGTTCAAGAACAAGGTGATGGGACGTCACCGGGATATTGAGGACGAGTAATTGGCTCTTGCTGGGGTTTGGGTGCTTTACTTGCTTGAATAAGGGAACTGGAGTACCAGGTGTATGAATTTGGTTTGATGACTTGTTAGGCAGGGATACGGGATTGCATGACGTTTCCGGAACTGGGCGAAAGGAGGCATATTGATAGGGTCAGAAACAAGTAGACCATTGTCGATAGCAGACCCTTATCGACGGTTCAAGACATCCACGGCTACAACGTCCGAAAGACATGAATGATTTCGCCCTCAAAAGAAAATCTTGACCAGACCACTTCACGCCGAGGCACCGATTGTCGTTTTGACTTCAAGCTTTAATCACATTTTCCCTCTGTGTATTTCAGCCTGAAAAGCCAGAATCCGAATGCAACTCCAAATGCCATGCCACCCTAGAACCTGACCCAATAGAGCGACTTTTTGCATTTATTCCTCAACAACAACCGTAGGGAGGCCCTTGGGGTCCTTGACGTTCACAGCCTGAACGTAGCTGTACAGCTTCTCCTTGGCACCCTCCTCGTCATTTCGTCGTCGGGAAATTCGCACTCGGAGTCGGTAGTCGACGCCCTTAATGCCCTGCTCCCAGACCTTCTTGTTGAGCTGGGGGTCGATGCGGACATCGGAGGTACCCTGTGGTCGGTGCTGTTAGCACATTACGATTCAAAAGTGACAACTCTGGCCATTGCAACTGCGTCGCGTCCGGTGGCAGGCTGTTCGGGTGGGCGTTCGTACCATGGCCTTGGTGGCGAAGTACTTGAGCTCCTTGATAGCACGGGGAGCCCTCTTCTTGAAGGAGACACCATGGAGCTTCAATCCATTAGCATTTGATCCTGACTTCGAGCTCCGGGTCTCGGGCTCTTCCTATCGAGGCAACGTACTCGCTTATGCATGTGGATGGTGTACTCGCGGGCGACGACATCCGCGATGGCGGAGCGCTGAGTCTTTCCGGAGGGCTTCTTGGACGACATGGCTGGATTTGACTGTTAGTCGGTCGGTCTGCGGGAGTTGACGAGGATGTATGCGCAGGATGCAAAGCGCTCGTGATCTCTGAAAAAGACAGGCTTCGGAGCGAGGAAAAGTTGTCGGGGGTATCGTACCTGCGGCTCGTCTCTTCAAGGTCTGGCGTTGATGAGGTGTTGATGTCGGAATAGTCAAAATCCCACAAAATCTTTGTGCGTAGGGCAGGCTCGAAATTCAGTGGTGGGGGTAGCGAGCCAATGAGATTCGGCCACACCAAGTCCCATCCTTCCATCACGTGATCTTGCAGGAGTGCCCCACTCCTGGCGCGAGTTAACGGGACTTGGCTTAGGAGGGAATTTGGCCCGATCCACGTCTAGCTTAGGCTGTTTATCGCGAAAGCAACCCGTCGTCAGCTACATTACGATTCCACATTCCAACGGCGACTCACCTCAAGGCACCGCAACGTTTCTGTGCGCGCCGGCACTCCTCTTGCGCCCTTTTCTGTGTTTGCAGAGATCGATTGATTCGGGAGAGACGTGTTGCGGTTGCTGCGACAAGGAAGCCTCGCCCCGTCATTGTCAATAGGGGAACCTCGCATATCACTCCATCCATTCAATCATCTCGGCTATAACGCTCTCGGCAGTTGATATCGCCTGCGCGCCGCAACAAAACGACTTCTTACCTAACACATACGCTCGTTAACTCAGCTTCGGCACACCGTTGCCCAACATGGCTGAGCATCAGCCCGTCACCACGATGGCATCGCCATCGCCGCAGCCCGATATGGCGAGAAACCGACTGCCTACGCTGTTCGAGGTTTTGAGTCGCCGCACTCTGCCGCCCGTCGATCTGTTTTCGTTCTATATCTACATGCGAGATCAGCAAAGATCAGTCGACTATCTCGACTTTTGGTAGGTGAATGAAGAACATGAGTGATGTGAAGGGAGGACTGACCTTGTCAGGCTCGATGTTGCGCAACACATGTCGCTGTGCCGTCACTATGTGCGTGAACTACGACGATCCGTTCTTATCGGCACTCCCGAGATGCAATCCAAGAGATCTTCAGCTATCCTAGAGAACATTGGCGACTTGGAACCCCGAGCGGCAGGCCCCTCGATGTACGCCACGGAGAAGGAGAAGAACCAGGATGCGCAGATGTCTGCTTTCCTTAGGGAGGACCAGAGTCACGACTCCCCGCAAAGTGCCACTGCGCCTGTTCGACCGAGCCCTCAGTTCAACAACTCGCACGATATCACCACTGACTCTTCCCCCGCTCACACCGTTGCGCGACAAGATATCCGAGCCTCGGCGGAGAAGATCCTCTACACCTTTCTGCTGCCCGGTGCGGAGCGAGAAATCACCCTCCCTGGCTCCATCACTCAAGAAGTCACTGCGTCAATCGAAGAATACGGCCGCGATGATCCAGAGGTGTTTGATGTGGCCAAGGATTACGTATTTCAGGCGATGGAACGAGATGCCTTTCCGGGATTCCTGAGAATGAAGGCGCTTGGCAACCTCATCCCGCCGACCCTCATCATGAGACTGATCCTGGGGCTCATTGCTATGTTTGGCGCCTTCTGGACCGGCTTCATTCTCATTTTCCTCAACAAGTCTCGTGAAACAAGGTGCTGGGTACGTACTTATTCCAGTAAACTACTGATGAAGTTCTCTCTGCTAACATATACAAGCTCATTATACCATTCACCATCGGTGTCTATTTCCTTGCGTCTTACCAATATTCTCTCGACCCCATTATGGCCCTCGTCGGCTTCAGCGAGTACACTCCTTTCAACTTCTCACGCATCCGCGAACCATACGTCCGCAAGCTGCTGGGCAAGCGAGCTCTCATGGTCCTAGCCGTAACCATCCTTGTCGATGCCGGACTATGTGTCCTTTTCGTGCTTGTGCCAGGAAAGCGTCTCTGAGCATCTACCCCTAAGACAATAACCAAGGCCGCCAATGCTGGCCGTTGCTGGCCTTTCGATTTTTTCCTCTTCGCTGGAACAACCCATCTCCGTGAGATGTGATTCAGGGACCAACAAAAGTTACGACTGTAATGATTTCAGAACTTTCAATCGACAGCGATATCAGCCACCTCTCATAGCAGAGGAGATGGCATTCTCTTTCTGGCATGTTGGCGTAAGGATATCTATCTGCGTTGTATCATCTAGGGCTTGTCTGTATCTTAGCTATTCCATGGCCCAGACTTTGAGATGTCGCATCTCGGAGTTTCTGGCTACGTTATGTTTTTTTTCCTAGTCATCATTAGGCTGGTAGGGTCCATGCAGAGTTCAGGAACTGGCGGCACTTTGTACTAATGGAGGGCTAATAAAGGGCGTTATTTCGTCTATTACTTCGTGGTTCTTCGTGATACATGTATGTCATTGTGTATGAGTCTTGCCTCTGCGATGTCGTCAAGTGACACTTAGCACCCGTCACATCTTGCGCTTGCTCGCTCGCTTCTTGTCCTCCTCGGGCTCGTCCACATCCATGCTCTCGCTGTCCACCAAGTTGGCCACATCCATAACGGACCGCTTGTTGAAGCCTCTTCTGGCGATCATCTCCCTCGTCAGGCCCGTTGCTTCGTACTTGCGGGGTCCACCCTCTTGGGCCTCACCCATCAGCTGCTGCATCTTCTCATCGGCCGCACGCTGTTCACGCTGTCGTGCCGCGGCCGTTGTCCGGATGTCCTTGATCTGAACCTCGAGGTCGCCGAGGGTGGAGGTGCAGCGGTCGGCCCACGTCTTCAGAGCGGCAACCATGGCCGGTATAGTACCAGGGGCGAGGTCACGCAGGGGCGCAACGCTAGAGACTTGGACGGCTGCACGAGCTGGGTCGAGCGTGGCATGGAGCAAGCCAGCGTAGACGGCTGAGATGACGAGGGTCTCGACTTCACGGGCTCCGGGTAGGTCCAGAGCCTCCTGGAGGGCGGCGTAGGACAGGTTCTGTCGGTCGCGGGCGAGGGAAAGGAGGGAAAGCTGGCGGAGCTTGGTTGCCTGGGCTGCTACAAGCGCTGGCAGGCCCTGGGTGCTTTTGCAAGAGGCGTATGTGCCGTAGGCAAATATCTGGAGGAGGGTAAGGTGCGAGGCGAACTCAGAGTCGGCGAGGCCCTGGATGGTGGGTGTTTGGAGGAGCTCGGTGAAGAGGAAGGTGTTTGGAGCGGAGGTGGCTCGGATGACGAGATCGGCGGCGGCGCGGGGAGATGTGGCCGACTTGGAGAGAGCAAGGAAGGGCTGTTGAGGGCTGAGAGTCAGTGGAGGTCGGTCAGTAATTTGTGATGTGCATACCTCGAGGGCATTGAGAGCCTTTGTCTGCTCCATGGTCGGCTGAGTTTGAGGCTACAGCCTCGCGGGGTGGTGGTTCACGAAGTCAACAAGACTGCGTTGCGGGGCGCAGGGAGCTTTCGGCACTCGGCGCAGTTGATGTTTATGTAACTGGCCCTGTTCTGTCCTGTTTCCGGGGTAAGCTGAGACTCTTCCGCCAGCCCCTGAGTTTGTTGATCACAAGATGTTGAAGTGATACGGATGTAGATGAAGAAGCTCGAGACGGGGTACCTTTAAGGTATGTTGGACCTGCAGCTAGAGGTGAGGCTGGAGCAGGCAGGGTGTGGCGGCGCGGGGCTCGTTCACTGCCCGTGTGGGGTCAATTTCGGCGTGGGGTCTTTGGTATGCGAAGTTGAAGTTGAAGTTGAAGTTACCCTACGGCGTCATGTCGAGTTATCGGTTAACTTCGTGAATCTTATTTGAATTACCCGTTCGTGAGTCCTATTGTTTCCTGCTTGTTGTTTACTGGCAACACTCACATAATTTTCCGATCGTACGGGTAGCTATTTGGCCTTGGTTTCTCTCAATGCAATGGTTTTTTTAGCTTCAACTGAACACTTGAGTTTCCAAGCCCATGTACACTAGGTAACCAAGCTGGTGCTGAACGTAATAACCCAAGACTCACCTGCATGGCGCACAAGAAAATTCCAAACTACCTAACCTAGGCTAACACATGCTTTGGGGCAATGGGCGGGAAGAAACAGCCAATGGTTTACACATCAAGGCGACCGATTTTACGGCAAATTAACTGAAGTCATCGCACAACCTGCCGTAGACACAAACAGTCCCAAATAACCACATGCTGCTATTCTAGGACGTCCCATCTAGACATAGCCTCAGGTGGCACTCGGGGATACCTCTTTGCTGGGCGGCTGACCGTATAGCCACAACTGCAGCCACGCTTACACAGCTCTCGGAACAAGTGAGACCCGACTTTTTATCTCACCCTCAGGTGCCATGGCGTCTTACAAGGAATGTAAGACATTGCTATTTAGCAACACACGATGATTGGAAACCGACCATAACGCGATCGCGACTGAGTTGCACACCTGTCCTCCGGGGGTGTAAGACGGCAAATAGGGATACCGGTGCAAACATAAACACGGGCACGTTGCGTCTCTTTGTTGCGGTTGCAATGGAGCTCACCTCTGCAACCTCCTTCAACTCTCTCACACTCTTCTTAACCTGCACCACCATTGCTTCAAAGGCGTGGAACGCCACCCCTGTATCCCATCAGCCAATCGCTTCACAACAAAGAGTCTCTTTCTCGGAGAGTGGATCCTGTTTTAACAGTCTCGCCCAGCGTCTCAGCTTTCCACGCCGGGCTCCAATCCGTTGTGGTGTCAGTCGTGTCAGTATCCAAGGGTGGCCCGCAAGACAGAACCCTTGGCTCTCAGAAACCCCCTGTAAGCAAGATTTCTGCCGCTCCAGCAGTCGCACCTTGGCTCAATCCCACCAACGAGAGGAGCCAGACGACGTCAAACCGTTGGATCGCTCCCGGGAACCGGCCCCAATCTGGAACTTGACCGCAACAGCAACGGAGCCAAGACTCCTTCAAAACTGCTTCGGATCTGGGTCAATCTGGCTGAGGTTTCCTTTCCTGCAGACTTGGCATTGCCGTGCTAAAAAAGTGAGTACGCGAGTGAGTGAGTGTGCTCCCCTGACCTGGTTGCGGCTGGGCAATAAAATGCCGAGCTGCCGTCGTGTCGCATTCGCCTCATGTCATGTCTTTGTCCTCCTTGTCCAGGCCTTTTTCTTCTTACCCAAGTGGTCATTTATTTCATTCCATTCTGGTTTCTTACTAACGACAAATCAAATTCGCCTAGTCTCGATTATTTGACGGCGAACGACGAAGCCGGTCTTCGGGGTCTTGTGGCGTCTTTCCAGCCTCATTCACTTATCAATCAACCTTTCCCTTTCCTTTTCTTATTAGTTCATTAGCTGCATTTGCGTTCCCCCTTCTGTTCGAGCTGCTGCTCGCTTTATTCTTGGCTGAATTTACTGTGCGATTTCCTCGAAATGACCTTGGCTGGACGATAGCGAACCGAACACACGAACCAACCAATCAACCACCAACAAGGTCTAGCCGCGAGAACAAGTTCCGTGGACTCCGCTTCGCTGTCGCCGCCATCTCGTCAGCAACAACCACCTTCTGGACTCCTGGATAGCCACAACCAACGAGTCTCGAGACGAGGCTCACGGGCCATTAGCCGTCGCGATGGCTCCATCGTACATTCAAATCCCTTCACAGGACAACGACAATGACGCACGTGCTGCGGATGTCGCTCTCTCCGTCCCCAAGAGCGCAGGCGCCGGCGCCCACCTCGCGACCACAGCACTTCGCGTGGATGGTATGACGTGAGTTGCTTCCCCAACATCAACCCTCTCCGGGCATTCCGACCCGGTTTCGGTGCTCTATCCAGTCCCTACGGGCCCGGCCTGCCGAAAGCCCCTGGTCATGCCTGCGGATATATCACTGACGCATGTTCCCTATATAGATGCGGCGCATGTACTTCTGCTGTTGAAGCTGGCTTCAAGGGCGTCGATGGTGTTGGAAACGTATCAGTTAGCCTTGTTATGGAGCGCGCAGTCGTCATGCATGATCCCCAAGTTATCTCCGCCGCCCAGATTCAAGAAATCATCGAGGATCGAGGATTCGACGCTGAAGTCCTTGCCACCGATCTTCCCAGCCCCTCCGTACAGCACTTCGCCGATAACGACCATTACGACGATGACGACTTCGTAACGACCACGATCGCCGTCGAAGGCATGACCTGCGGTGCCTGCACCTCAGCTGTTGAGGGCGGCTTCAAGGATGTCCCGGGCGTGAAACACTTCAGTATCTCTCTACTCTCCGAACGAGCTGTCATTGAGCACGACCCCGATCTTCTTACCGCCGAGCAGATTGCCGAGATCATCGAAGACCGCGGCTTCGACGCCACGATTGTCGACACCGGCAAGTCAGCCACAGACAAGAATTCGAAGAATTCTGGAAGCGCCGGTAACATAGCCATCACGACAGTTGCTGTCGAAGGCATGACGTGCGGCGCATGCACATCAGCCGTCGAAGGTGGATTCAAGGGTCTCGAGGGCATGCTCAAATTCAACATCAGCTTGCTCGCGGAACGGGCCGTCATCACGCACGACATCACCAAACTCTCACCGGAGAAGATCGCGGAAACCATTGACGATCGAGGCTTCGATGCCAAGATTATATCAACGCAGTCCGCCGGCGATCACCAGAGTGGGTCGTCTGCTGCACAGTTCAAAGTCTACGGTGTTCCCGATGCGGCTGCAGCAGAAGCCTTGGAGGCTACATTAGCCGCAATGCAAGGCGTCGCCTCCGTTTTGTTGAGCCTCGCTTCCTCGCGACTCACCGTCACTCACCAGTCCAGCGTTATCGGCCTGCGCGCCATCGTCGAGGCAGTCGAGGCCGCAGGTTACAATGCCCTCGTTGCGGACAACCAAGATAACAATGCGCAACTCGAGTCTCTGGCCAAGACGCGAGAGATCAATGAGTGGCGTACGGCCTTTCGCACGTCTTTGGCCTTTGCTATTCCTGTCTTCATCATTGGCATGTTGCTGCCCATGTGTTTGCCCCAGCTCGACTTTGGAGGCTTTGAGTTGATTAGCGGTCTGTTTCTCGGCGATGTCATCTGTTTGGTTCTTACGATACCCATTCAATTCGGCATTGGAAAGCGATTTTACATCTCGGCGTACAAGTCCCTCAAGCACCGCTCTCCCACGATGGATGTCCTCGTTATTCTCGGCACGTCATGTGCCTTCTTTTTCAGCATTCTCGCCATGACTGTTTCGCTGATTGTGCCTCCTCATACGAGGCCCAGCACTATCTTTGATACCAGTACCATGCTCATTACGTTCATCACCCTTGGACGTTACCTGGAGAACCACGCTAAGGGCCAGACTTCCAAGGCCCTCTCTCGTCTCATGTCTTTGGCACCTTCTATGGCGGCCATCTACGTGGATCCAATTGCTGCTGAGAAGGCTGCCGAGGCGTGGGAGAAGGACCCAATCACGCCTCGAACCCCCAAGACGCCTAGGACCCCTGGTCGCAGCCGCTCAGCCTATGAAGAGAGGATCATCCCTACGGAGTTGTTGCAGGTTGGTGACATTGTGGTCCTGCGACCTGGCGATAAGCTTCCCGCCGACGGAGTCCTTGTCCGTGGCGAGACCTACGTGGATGAGAGTATGGTCACGGGCGAGGCGATGCCCGTTCAGAAGCGAGTGGGTGACAACGTCATCGGCGGAACCGTCAATAGCGACGGGCGGGTGGACTTCCGTGTCACTCGTGCTGGACGCGACACGCAGCTCAGTCAGATTGTCAAACTGGTCCAGGATGCGCAAACCACTCGGGCTCCCATCCAGCGGCTTGCCGATACGCTCGCCGGCTACTTCGTTCCTACCATCCTCATCTTGGGCGTGTCCACGTTCCTCTGCTGGATGGTTCTAAGTCACGTTCTTCCCAACCCACCCAAGATTTTCCTGCAGGAAGCCAGCGGCGGCAAGGTCATGGTTTGCGTTAAACTCTGCATTTCTGTCATCGTCTTCGCATGCCCCTGCGCCCTCGGTCTGGCCACTCCCACTGCCGTCATGGTTGGCACGGGTGTTGGCGCCGAGAATGGCATCCTGATCAAGGGCGGTGCAGCTCTCGAGAGGACTACCAAGGTGACGCAGATTGTCCTTGACAAGACCGGCACCCTTACGCATGGCAAAATGAGCGTCGTTGAGTCAAGTCTGGAGTCTGTATGGCACGACAACGAATGGCGCCGTCGACTGTGGTGGACCATTGTTGGCCTTGCCGAGATGGGCAGCGAGCACCCTATCGGCAAAGCCATTCTTGCGGGAGTCCGCAACGAACTTGATATCGAGGTCGATGGTGTTATCGAAGGCAGCGTCGGAGAGTTCAAAGCTACCGTGGGCAGGGGCGTGAATGCGCTGGTTGAACCCGCGTCAGCCGTTGACCGTACCCGTTACCGGGTGCTCGTCGGAAATGTTGCGTATCTGCAGGACAATGGAGTCGAGATTCCTGAGGATGCGATCAAGGCATCGGAACATCTTAACTCGAGAGCGAGCAAGTCCACCGGCAAGGGACCCGCCACCGGCACGACCAACATCTTTGTGGCTATCGATGGCTCGTATAGCGGTCACATCTGTCTCGCCGACTCTATCAAGGAGGGCGCGGCTGCTGCCATCTCAGTGCTTCACCAGATGGGCGTCAAAACGGCCATCGTTACCGGCGATCAACGAGGCACTGCTCTCAGCGTCGCCGCTGCGGTGGGCATCTCTCCCGAAAACGTCTACGCCGGTGTCAGTCCCGATCAGAAGCAGGCCATCATCAAGCAGATTCAGGCACAGGGCGAAGTGGTCGCCATGGTCGGCGACGGCATTAACGACTCTCCCGCACTCGCAACCGCCGACGTGGGCATCGCCATGGCTAGCGGCACAGACGTGGCTATGGAAGCAGCAGACCTGGTGCTTATGCGTCCGACGGACCTGATGGACATCCCCTCTGCGCTGGATCTCACCCGTTGCATCTTCCGCCGCATCAAGCTCAACCTCGCGTGGGCGTGTATGTATAACCTTGTCGGCCTGCCCATCGCTATGGGTTTCTTCCTACCGCTCGGCTTCCACATGCACCCCATGATGGCCGGCTTCGCCATGGCGTGCAGCAGCGTCAGCGTCGTAGTCAGCAGTCTTCTGCTCAAGTTCTGGAAGCGCCCGCGATGGATGGACGAGGCGGCTGCGGAGCCGCGCGGTGGTTTGCACTGGAGGAGCGGACGAGGTGTCGTCGGATGGATAAGGGAGATACTGAGTAGGAGGAAGGTCAGGAAGGATGAGGGATATGTCCCTCTGGCGAATCTAGAGACGGAGGCGTAGATTTGATCATTTCATAAGCGGTGGAGTTGTTGTTGGGTGATGATAGTGTAGATATCTCGACCCGTTTATATCAATGATATCCTTTGTCAAATAAGCTCAGATTATAACCGCTTGACCCTTCTCTCTGGCTGATGTGCACAAAAAAGCCAGATGATCTTTCGCTCGCCTTTTATTTGATCTGCGTACGTCGGAGAGCCCCTTTCCTGCCCACCCCCCCATCTCGGCTCTGCGCACGGGTAACGCGATATCTGGTGGTTGCTCATGTGGTTGTCGGATGGTGCTCGTATGTTTGCGCCTGAGGAGGTCACCCTGAACGGATACAGAAGTTTTGAAGACGAGCACAGACACTGGAAGTCTCGGGATAAATATGTCTGGAGATTGGATGGGTATGGTAAGATTACTGTCAGAGTGGTGTTTTCCAGATGTCTGGGTTAGACCGGGATCAACTCCTCAAGGTGTGACAAACCTCACTTAAATCGAAAGTTGCGCTCAACTAGAGCAGGGGGAAGCTTCATAACCTTTAGCAGCTTACACGATGGGGTGGAGTATTTCAAAAGGAAAACACATTCTATTCACGCTACACATGATTCTCACAGGTCCCCAAGAGAGTCGAGTAGATATCGTATAAGAGGCAAAGTCAGTCACTGTTTTTTCACCCTACATCTAAACCCAAAAGATGTATATCCCAAAAATCAGACACATTATCGTACTGCACAGCTTAGGAACCTTTTACCGGACACTATCGGCCATGCTTTGCGAAGGACAGCCATAAGGTCCCTCCTCCCATTTATCGCCAGTCCGTCCCCATATATAGAGGCTCTTCAAGGAGTATTAGGCGACCCGGTTGAAGTAAGCAGTAGATTGACCTTCCCAGATATCTTGCTCGTTCCCGGAAATAAAGGCAAATAATTCCCAATAGGACGCCGTAGCACGCCTCCAACCGATCGTCTTGTAAATATTCAACCTTGTCGTTCTCCAAGACATTGTAGTCTTGAAACATCGAAACATCGATTCGATTGCCACCGCTTGCTGCGCGGGGAGGAAAAGGGGAAGTGCTGTCTAAAACCTGTCTTCCATGACGGCTGATACCAGTCTATCATGCCGACTCTTAATTATGAGTGTCACCTCTACCACCGTCGGCATGAGGCTTATCTGTCGACAACTCGCCGAGTTTCTCTGTCCGGTCGGGCTGAGTCTTCTCCCCACCAAGAACGTCCTTCTCAAAGTTCTTGCACATTTCGTCGTAAGGGACAAATCTGTGACCGGTCTCTTCATCCGACCAGGCTCCGCCCAAAGGATCGGTAAGCTTGTCAGACTCGGGATATACGGTCTTGTGTATCCAGTAGCGGCCGCCAATGGGGTTCTCAGAGATCTTGTTGCTAGCCTGGAGTGACTTGACTGCAGACTTGAGGAGGGAGCGTGCAAAAGGATAGAACCAGAACTTGGTGTACTGGCTCTCAATGACGTCCTTGTCTCCAGTAACGTGCCAGAGACCCCATATGTTCTTCGTGACAAAGTTGGTTCCGAGCACAACATCTCGGATCCACTCCTTCGAAGTAGAGCCAGGGTGAGCCTCGGGAATCTCATCGTAGATCTTGCTGAGCGACTTCTGAATCACTTCGGGCATCTCGATTGGGAAAGGCTTGAATTCTTCGCCCTCCTGGAACATATCCTTCTCCATCATCGCCGTGGGTGTGCCGGTGCCGTTGTAGTGAATCCAGCCATTGAAAGGTTCGTAACCAGCCTTGGTCTGGAACATGGCCGACTCGTACTCGATGCCGACGTGGAATTCCACCTCCTGATTATTAGTGAACTTGCGAGGAAGGAACCGGTCCTTGGGGCCACCGGGAACTTCCTGATCCTTGTGAAGCTTCTTGGAGCGGTAGTACTCCTGGCGTCCCCAGACATTGGCGAGGTAGTACTGATCCGAGTCCTTCCACTGATAAGTGGGGTCATATGTGTGGTCGATCTCCTTCATAGTAGCGGCGACGTAGTCGCGCATGTGGTTGGCGGGGCCAATAAGGGTGCCCGAGTTCAGCCACTTGGGAAGCATGTTAACCATGTTGCCGTTGTTTGTCTTGGGGCCGAAAGCCTTGCTGGGAAGGGTAGAAGGAGGAATAGCCCAGCATCGAGGAGCACGCCAGTTGATAGGCCAGCAGATCTTGTCGGGTCCAAAGAAGAGGGTTGTCTCCAGGTTCTGCTGCTTGACCTGGTCGAGACTAATACCGAAGCGCTCAGCGGTGCGCTTGTTCTCAGCCTCCAGAGTCTTGAAGTAACGCTGAAGCATGATCTCAGGAGGAAGTTGCATAATAACATCATAACCGTCGACAATCAGGACGATATCATCATCCTCTTCCTTGGGTAGATTGTCCAGATAAACCTGGATAGCACGGAGCTTGGCGAGATGTGTCTTGGCAGCATCGAAGAGGCCGGTGCCGTTCCAGCCTATAAGTTGAGGAGCGGGATAGCGGCTTGCGGCGCTGGATGCCAGGATGAAACAGAATCGGCGGTTCGCCTTACTGGCGGGGACCAGGTAATGGAACTGAGAAGTTTTGATCGGGACGTCCAACCCGGACCCGGCGCCATTTTCTGGTTTGGGCTCGAAGGTAGCCTCTGGCTGAACGACCGCAGTTTCTTCTTCAGAATCGGCAGCCTTGGTAGTTGGGAGAACCTCCTCAAGGGCGAGCTGGGTGGTGGGAAGGGGCTCTTCGGCCTTGGGGGAATCCTGAGCCTTATTATCCTGAACTGGCTCGGCGGTCTCAACTGGCTCGAGGTGCTCCGGGACAGGCTCGACAGACTTAGCCTGCTCAGCGGTAGGCTCGGGTTTTGTGTCTACGACCTTAACAGTCTCGGACTCGACAGACGGGACGTATTCGGCGTCGGGGACCTTGTCGGCAGGCTTATCCTCGGCAAGTCTGTGATCGGGGTCGGCGGTCTTGTCGTTGTCGGATTTGGCGTTGTCGGATTTGCTAGACTCATGACCGGGAATGATTGCCTTGAAGCGCTCCTACAAACGGTGCCGCATCCCAGTCAGTTGGGGGTTCATCATCATATATATGTTGACATAAACTTGAGGGCTTGGCCACTTGAGTTCTGGGCTCTGAGGTGAAGGCGTTTGGGAAAGTGTCACGAAGAGTAAAGGTGACCAGGGCAGACATACTGTATTCACACTCGGCCCCGAGTGTAGGAAGACGGCCACGATGATCAGGAACCCGAGAGCGATGATCAGGTTTCGCCGGGCGGAAGCTGGGGCCAACATGGTGAAGGCCTCACTGACCCAGGACAAGAACCAAGAGAAGGGAGAATCAAGAGCGCAATATTTGCGGGTCAGTCGGTTCGAGGTGTCGCAAAGTTAACGAGAGGATCGGCGAGACACCGCGCAGGAAAAGGAACAGGCAAAGGACGAGACACCGCTCGAAGGCGATCAATCCAAAAAAAAGACGACGACGAAGAAGAAGAAGAAGACGACCAAGAAGAAGAAGCGGAAGGAATAAGGTTACAGTAAGATGCTGGAGGGAGAAGAAGAATTGGATGAAAAAGGAGTGATAAGCTGGAGAATGATTTCCAGCGAGCGACGTGTACAAGAGATGGATGTCGCTCCGCAGGGCTGAGGAGGGAATGGTCCAGGGGAGGAACGGGGGTGAAGCGCGGGAAGGGAATCGAGGGGAGAAACGTGGGTTTTCTTCACAGTTCACGTTCTGACAGGCGTTCAGCTGAGAAGTGCAAGCCCGGAAGCGCTAGAAGTCACTTACTTCAGGGGAAGACTATCTTCCCAACATGTGCGCCTCCAATTTTTCGAGTAGATACGGTAGGCAATAAAGCTGAAGCTGCGGGTACCTGATGCAGCCATCCTCCGGTTCCAGTCTACTTTGCCAGCTAGCTGTTATCAAAAAGACACCGGACTCGCACTGCAGTCTTACAGGCAATCGAGGTCCGGTATTTTTTGACACCAGGAGGGCCAGGTACCTAGGTACGTAGTAGTCAATTTTCCCCCTTTATCGATTCCCCATCTTCTGTGTTTCTGGACTTAAGTTTGCCTGGCGGTAAACTCTTGCTCGACTATCGACAATGCTACATTAGCGTCTCTAGCAGCGCATACTGCATTAGGCAAGACTCGGGCCAGCCCGCCGGGTTGGGCAACGCCATTGCACAACGCTTTCCTACAGTCATTACCTCCTATTCCAACCTTTCGAATTCTTCTTTGCGTGGTTGCTGACGGACTTGGGCCTTGGGTATGCGTCTATTGGAACTGTTAGAACGGGCGTTAAGAGGGTCCAAGATAGGTATGACGGGGAGGAATACAGCCACAGTAGCTGCTTACTGCTTACATGCCGCTGCCTAGGTACCTGGAGAAAAGGTGCCCCTCGAAAAAGCGGATCGCCGCTAATAGAAGGGAAACTATTCGCGCTCAAATGGATAGCCCCCTGCATTTTGGACTTTTCCAGGGGTCCAGGCCCCTGGCCGTTTCTCCCAAGGTCAAGCGCCAACTTGAAGGTCTAGAAACGTAGGTACCGTAGTAGAGATATATGGCTTTTGTTTCGCCTTTGGTGCCACGGAGTGAATCGCTCATGAAGTATTCGTCGTCAGCCAAAGGCTTACGCCGGTTGAACAGTACATAGCGGTAGATATCATGGCGAAATAAGGGCGGCAAATGCGGTGAACTGATTGACACGCTGACAGGCTGATCCATGGCTTATGCTGACGGGAAGCTGAGACAAGGGAGAGGATGGATTCAAAATGGCTGCCTTCCCCACTACTACTGCATGTACAGGCCTCGAGGCTCAGGGGTTGATTTGTCAGGGCCGTGACGCAGCCGAGTGATTGTATTGGTCGCTCCTTGTCCTTTGCTCTTCCTCACCCTGCTGGATCGTGAGCATTTGCATCTCCATCTGAGTACTCTGCACAATGAAAGATAGCTTCTTTTTCAGGACCGAAGATTTCGTCCAGCCGTTAGAGACGCCTTGGTTACTGGAACTCGTTGTCCCTAAAATGGTGCAACGTCTTCGCAACGATCAGAAGCAACGGCCTCGGGTAGCGCAAAGTTATCTGCCTCCCTCATCCTGCCTATTCCCACTTTCATCTGATACGCAAGCCACTTGAGTAACCATATCGCGGAACAATTCGCGGAACCATTCGCTGCCAAACAGCACCAGAGAGTCGTTATTGGGTTCCGCCGCCACACGTGGCGAGGCCCATTGGCGATGTTAGCCAGGGGTAAAGATGGAAGGATGGGTCAATGGAAGCCTTCAGCAGCACGATGGATGATATGCTTGATGAGAGCAAGGAAAACTGATGAATCCTCTGAACAGGGATTACCATCCCTCAGCTGCAGGTGTCACGACCGAGTTTCGTCCAAGCTGTGCTGCCTCCATCAGTAATCATCCCGTTCCATGTAGTATTTAGGGTCTTACTGATCTGGTCCTGGAAAGAACTTTCCTGAAACCAGTTCGGATGATGCCCCTATGTCCAAGCTGAGCTGAACGACATGCATTCATACGTACGTATGTAGTAGTTGCGAGGCGAGTGGGTTAGAGGCGGGAGCCCGTAGGGCTAGTAACGAAGACCGGATCTAGGCTCTCGAGAGCCAGGACTTGCAAGAGACCCATGGATGCTACCCCTGATGCCCATCACCAGCGACAGAAACCCGAAGAGTCTGAGTGGGACATCTTATCGTGGAGTGGGATTGACACTTGTTCATACTACCACGTACGTAATTTTATGTCAAAGAGCTTGACGACTGCTTCACGGATGGTTCATGATTCTTGGCTCGTCTCACTGCATTCTAACACGCGCCCATAGAGGCCTTGCCTGCAATGAGGAAATGATGGGCTTCCCTCGTCTGTGACCCAAGCAGATCAAGTTGTCTGTTTTGAGATGCTCCTGAGGTGAAGGATCAGCACACAAGTCAATCTGTGTGTTACACTTGAACCTCACATCTAGTTTCACTTGGCCTCTTCTTTGAAGCCCGCTCATTATCAAAGTCAGGTACTCCGTACTCCGCAGACAGTGGATGACACTCGTGCGTCGTTATTTCAACGCTCACTACGGAGTATTTTGCTCTTCTTTTTCTCCATGACCTTTCATCAACTCCCAAGCGATATGGTTCCCCTGTCATCTTCGCGTAGGTAGGTAGCGGCACCCTTGACGCCTCGTTCAATAGTTTGGGGCCTCTATTCCCATCCACTCCAAAAGGCATGGCGCTATGTTGAAGATGCCAGCAGGAGACCTTGTAATTGGCTCAGAGTTTTTTCTTCTTCTCGCTCTGTGGCTTTCCAGCGATCTTCCCAGTGTCAAGATTGTTCCCGCCCCCTTTTTCCATTGCCCTTGTTGACCCCTGGACAAAGGGACCGCGTTCCAATGGATCTCGGAATGGACAGGGCAATCTCACAGAGTGCATCTCGAGCGCAGCCTCGAGTCTTTTCAGTTCACTGGTGTTCGGCTGCTCAGGGCAAAGGCTTCTGTAATCTCTGGGTCTTTCTCGGTACTCTCGGTACCCGGACAGAAGCCGGAAGAGAAGGGCGAGATGATCAATGGCTGCAGCCTGACGAAAGATCCATCTGATCTGCAAACGGCTAATTAAGCTAGTGGGTTCTTTACTTCCCGCGCTTTTCCAGGTCTCTCGCGACGGACAGGGCTCTCTCAGTGGCAATCTAGGCTGCTGCTCCTCTAATAAATCCTTTCGCTTTAGTGATGCTCGACTTTAATTTCCTAGTGTAGCATCCATGGGTGTGGTACTGTATGCACATGCTGACAGGGTGAGAGTTTGCCCCTCATACCGAGTACCTTATCTGGAGAAGGCTGGTGGCTTCCTGGAGTGGGTTCTGCCAATGCTGACACTTGTTCACCAACTCCATTGGCACAGCCCTGCCTGTGCCGCTTATGAGTGTAATGTACTTTCGTACAGTGAGCCAGTCAGCAGAAAGTACCCAAGAGATCCTCCAATCTTTCTCATTGCTGAGCGCGCCCGTACTGTAACTTACCTGTCCCCCCCCGTACTGTAAAGTAAATGCAAGCTTGGCTGCTTTTTCGGTCTCGTCTGTCATCCGCCTCAAAAAACCCTCTCTCCCTTTCCCTCCCTGAATTTCCTATCCCTTCTCCTTTTCGACTTTCTCCAGACTTCAACTCGTCCTTGTATCTGTGTTTATCGCATCTCTAAAGGTTGCGCTTGTCTCGCACAGTTCTTTTCATCTCCCTTGCTGGGTCCAATCGCTCGCTTCTTACGTGCTTCCGCCCCCTTCTACCTCGCGGCCGTCTTGGCCCCTGTATTTTCTTCGCTTCTCCGTGTTGCGTTTCCACTTCGCACCTACATCAAACTTTCGACGACTCGGCCGTCCCGTCCTGTCATCATCTGCATCGGTAATCGACTTACCTGCGGATTCTGTGGCCGATTCAACATCATCAATTCGACTCCCGATTATGCTCGAGAGCCGACAATAACAACGCGCAGACGATAACTCAACTTGCACCTCCTCATCAACCCCATCTGCGACTGCATCGCCACGTAAGCGCGGCGCATTCCTCACCTCGAAAACCACTCGAATATCCAATATCATGTCTCGTCCCAATCACGAGGAGCCCGTCCCGCTCCTCTCCGCTGAGGAGAGAGATCGAGAGACCAAGGTTGGACTCGATGTTGAGAGCGACGCCGGTCGCGCTGAGCCTCCCAAGAACCATAACCTCGATCACGAGTACTCGATCCCCAGCACCGTCAAGTTTGCCTGGCTCGGTACCTACTTCTTCTTCTCTCTCACCCTTACTCTTTACAATAAGCTCGTCTTGGGCATGGTGAGTCATTAGTCTTGTGTTCTTTGCGGCGGTCGCACTCTTTCGGCGGAGTCCTCCGTTGGCGACAAATTGGTTACTCGACCCGATGCTGACATGCGCTTGCGCTACAGTTCCATTTCCCATGGCTTCTGACCTTCCTTCACGCCTCGTTCGCCAGCGCTGGCACCTATATCCTGATGCAGATGGGTTACTTCAAGCTGTCGCGACTGGGCAGACGTGAAAATCTCGCTCTCGTTGCTTTCAGCGCTCTTTTCACCGCCAACATCGCCGTCTCCAACCTGTCTCTTGCCATGGTCTCTGTTCCCTTTTACCAAACCATGCGCATGCTGTGCCCGATCTTCACTATCCTCATCTACCGTGTCTACTACGGCCGCACTTATAGCACCATGACCTACATGTCTCTGCTGCCTCTCATTATTGGTGCTGCCATGACCACTCTTGGTGAGATGAGCTTCACTGATGCTGGTTTCCTCCTCACCATCCTCGGTGTCGTTCTTGCTGCTCTCAAGGTAAAATTTGCAACCGTCTCGCTCTGCTCCCATTGATTACTGACTTGCATTGCAGACTGTTGTCACTAACCGATTCATGACTGGCTCTCTTGCCCTGCCTCCCATCGAGTTCCTCCTCCGCATGTCTCCTCTTGCTGCTCTCCAGGCTCTGGCTTGCGCCACTGCTACTGGCGAAGTTAGCGGCTTCCACAAGCTCATCAGCTCTGGCGACGTCTCTCTCCCTCCCGCTTTCGCCTCTCTCTTTGGCAACGGTTTCCTCGCTCTGCTACTCAACATTTCGTCGTTCAACACCAACAAGCTTGCTGGTGCTCTCACTATGACTGTTTGTGGTAACCTCAAGCAGTGCTTGACCGTTGCCCTTGGCATTGTCCTATTCGATGTTACCGTTGACCGGCTTAACGGAGCTGGTATGGGCGTCACCATGCTTGGTGCTGCCATCTATAGCAAAGCCGAGCTCGACAACAAGAACCGAAAGGCCCAGCAGGCCGCCGCCGCCTACAAGCCCGTCGAGCAGCAGGCCCGGTAAAACAGATTTCTGTTGGAAACCGATACCCGCTTTTTTAATACATGACCTTTTATAGACGACCGATAAGGGATGGTGAAGACTGGGTAAGGGGAACCACTTCTTTTTGGTGCCTTGCTTTGCTTTCTGGGGTCTTTGCTGGGTGCGCAGCACGAATGAATCTCTGGTAAAGCATTTCGCTACTGTTCCATCTTATATGCGACAGTCCTCCACAGGTTCGCTCAACAAAGACCAAAAAATGGGGCAAGAGATTGGGGATATTCTTTTTGTCGTTATGATCATGGGCTATGGCTTTTCGGAAACACGCAGGCCAAAGTTGCCTGCGGTTTGTTCTCTACAGCAGTTGTTCTTTTTTCTGGGTAAGGTCTGCATTTCCTGAATAGAAAAATACAAACTCTACCTCGTCACTGCACCATGTGCTATCTTGAACATGTTCATGCACCCGTGCTTAGTAGAAACACCGTTAAAATGACTTTATTTATGGTGATTATTCTCAACTGGACGGTAACGGCTGTGAGCCTGCGTAGAAGCTGCCTAGTCTCTAATGAATATTACACCACAGTGACATATTTGAGCAAAGGAAATAAGCTGATACACCAAACAGCCAACCACAATATGCATCCGTTCAACGCCGTTGCTATGCGAATGGAAGATGAAATAAGCGACCATGCGCAATTAGATATCCTCATACGATGGTGCTTGTACTAACGAAGCATCAGGGAGACTTTCCTTTTGAAGAGCCCGGATCCCCTGCCGAACCTCATCAAACGACGCATTCGCCTGCAACCCCAGCGTCTGCGCCAGAATCTCCAGATCACTCGGCTGCAGTGCGGCATGCTCGTGCGACATACCCTCCCCGAGGACCGGTAAGGTGACGACAGGGGTTGTGCCAGTGCCTTTGGCCTTATTGAGCATGCCGAAGCGGATGGCGACCTCTGTAACAGTGACCATGATGCTGACGACGATGAGGACGATGATGATCCATGTGATGTAGCTCATCTTTGCGTCGGCGACCGAGTCGGAGAGGATCTCGGCCAGGTCTAGGAAGACGCGGCAGCGTTCGTTGAGGACCTTGATGCGCGGGTCGATCTCGAGGTATTCGCGGATGGCGACGTAAAGGGGATGGAGAGTTGGTTCGGATTCCCAGAAGAAGTTGGGGACGTCGAGGATGTTGGATGCTGCGGAGGAGGTTAGGTTTGTTGTGGTCGGTTACAGGTGAGATGTAACATGGGATGAGGACTTACAGAGGTTGATATCGACGCGGCTCTTGAAAAGGCGACCAAGCATACGCACAATCTCGGTGCGAGTCATGTTGAGTTCTCCCGTGAGAGCAAGTGTCTTGGGTACATGCTGTGCATCCTGCATCGTCTCGCTCATGCGCTCCTCAAAGAAACACAAACGTGTACTCTGCGCGATGGCATGGCTGATAGTGAGCTTGATCATATGGTCAGAGCGCGGCAACAGGGTGAACATGTCGTTAAAGACCCGCGGACGCTTGATATCGGCGCTGTACTCGAAATGAAACTCCTCCGTCTCAAAGTCGTCCTGGTCTAGCGGCCGAGTGAGCAGGCTACTGGCACCGCCTTCCGCGGCGTCAGCGTCGGCAAAAGTCAGGTCGGCGAGGATATCCTTCTCCTGGTGCTCGGTGAAGTTCCAGAACACGACAACGCCATAAGAATAGACAAACATTTCTGCAAAATTCTTGGCGTCGGGAGCAAGCCGGTTCATCGCGGAATCGTCGTCGTCGTGACGAAATGGATTGCTGTGCTCAGGCGTCGTGGGTCGGTCGCCAAAGTGTGGAGGAATTGCGTGACCGCGATCAGGGCTAGCATTTAGGTATGCGTCGTCTTCAAAGTAGCCCTCGTGGTGGTCTCGCTGTTCGCTGCGCTCAATCTCCAGGTCTAGCACCGTCTTGCCGGTTCCGGGGGTCTTGAGAATAGGTCGACTTCGGACGCGGTAGCCATCGGTGCCGTTGAGTAGAGGCAAAGCGTAGATGACGTAGAGACAATCGTCGTAAATCTTGGTCTTGGCTTCATGCTTCTTCCGCAAGAACTCGGCCGTAGGCTTGATCTTGTACGCTTGCGCAGTGCAGTAGGCCGTCAACCTACTGACCCTGTCCGTCCTCTGCACCTTGGGTAGTCTTTCGGCGTAGCTCTTCCCGCGGATACCGCCCCTCTTCTTGAGCACGTCTAGCTCCTCGTCCTTCAATGGTCGATTCTCCGGATCTTGCAATCGCCTCGCAAGAACCGACTCGCTCTCAATCTCCTCATCCACGTCATCGTCGTTTTCGTCTGTTTCCGGTAGGAGGACTAACTTCTCGCTGATCTTGGTGGTTCTTGAAGGCATCGGCTGGCCGGTACGGGAGTGTACATTCGGGAGACCGCCTGAAGAAATTCTTCGATTGCTAAGGGGACTTCCCCCGACACCTGGACCTCGAGAGAGAGGTTGTGGGGGACCTCGAGGCTGGCCGGATGGTATCTGCGAGTTGTATTGGAGAACATTATCGACGGTCATGAATCGCATCGGTGCTGGGGGACTTTGAGGGCCTGAAGCCGTATCTTGACGCTGGGGAGATCTTCTTTGAGGTGGCCTCTGCCTTGCATCCGTGACCTGGAGACTGGGTTAGCAAAATTCATTGGACGCGAACATCATGATCATACAAGGACAGATGGACGGTGCTTGGAAGACATTGTGGCCAATAAGGGTCCAAGGCCCTGGGTTGAGTCAGTAGCTTGTGTAGAGCGAGCAAGAGCTCAAGAAGTAATTGAAAATATCTTTAGGAGGTGGTGATGGTAGATGGACGACGTTGATAGATAAGGGAGTGAAGCTCAAAGATTCGAATGATTCTGATGGAGATTAGAGATGATGGTTTGCAGCTCGGGCCAATTGATTTCGGGCTGGTTTCGCGCGTATGACCTCATGTAACCCCACTAGCCACAGCGTACCTAAGCTGTCGCAGAGATGAACCTTTCAGGTGCTTCTGAGTTCACCACTAAAATGTAGTGTCGAAGCATGTGCGTTAAAGTTTCAATCCATTGGTGTTTCTTCATTATTCTGTGAGGTGACCACAAGTTTACATCTTGATGCATCGACGTTGCGGGTTCAACGACCGATTGACTTCAATTCACTCCATCTATCTAGGTAATCAATCCTACAACCGACCTCTTTGTTGTTATGCGATGAGATGAATTGTGCTCTGTTTGACCTCTTTCACTTGCCATGGAAGAGTTTCTTCTGACAACTTGTGGAGTTAGACAAGCAAACAGAAAACGGCAGAGGTGTTCAAAGGAGTTTATTCAAACTCCTCTCTTCTATAGCCAGCTCGCATGAATCAATTTCTCTGTGTCAGCCTTGTTCCGCGTAAATAAAACCGACGATATTGAGCGCATGAGAGACTCGCAAGGACGAGGTCGGCACAAAAGCGGGTCTTCAGCCTCAACCTCACCAATCAGCGCCCCGTCGGCCGTTGCTAGGCGGTTGGCCGGTTGTTTGTTTACTACGGCACTTGGCTGGCTGAAATCACTCGAGGCGCCCCGCCATGCCGACGGATGCTCTTCCTTGGTAGGCCGTTTTCTTGGGCATTATTGTGACATGGGCCATTTCGGAGACGCAGTGACGGCATAACTTTAGCAAAGCAATCTTTTGATGCTCCAACATCTTGGTGATTCCTTTCTCCTCTCGCACACTTACCTTAC
Organism: Fusarium buxicola; assembly: GCA_014899095.1. Taxonomy (NCBI): domain Eukaryota; kingdom Fungi; phylum Ascomycota; class Sordariomycetes; order Hypocreales; family Nectriaceae; genus Fusarium; species Fusarium buxicola. The sequence goes on along the minus strand of JAAVUK010000012.1, from coordinate 42,356 downwards.
GTTCCTCCACCACAACCTACATTCTGGTCCCATCACCAAGCATCAGACCAGCTGAAGCGCATGTCTTGGAACCAAGATTCCATGCTCCACGCGCTGTATACTTTTCAACATATCCCTCTGACGACCCGAGTGTTGCTCGGAATGATGCGTTAACGTCGCCAACGTCAGGTGGATTTTTTTACGTTCCTGAACCCGCAAAGACATCGACTGTTGGAAACCGAGTTCGCGGCTTGGCCGACGACTACTCCCGAGTTCAACCATGTCATCTCGCACTCACTACTTCCAATCTCAACATCATCCTCACATCCAAACACAAACACAACCACAACCACAACCACAATCACAACCAAACTCGCACCTGCACCCGCACCCACTTCGCCAGTCTCGCACCGTCGACTTCGCCTCTAACGCCTCGCCCTCCCTCCTTAACCGATTTCCCTCGACGACCTCATCATCCGCCTCATCTGGCTACTCACACATCTCCGACCATAGCCTCCACAGCCAGTATACGTCCGCCTCTAGTTCAGCCGGCTACGGTCCTACCGCCCCTGGTCATAAGCGTGCTCAGAGCGATGTGAGAGCAAGAGCGCGAACTTTTGAATCTGGGGAAATGACAAGCCCCAAGAAAGGGCAGGAAAATCCCTACAGCTCCGCTCGACAATCTCTTCGCCCGCTTCCCCAGGCTCCCGCATCCACGCCGCCTGCAACACCTCCTCATGCATCGCCCCGCCATGATCGCGGTAAGAGCGTCGACATCGGCAAGCTGTCGATAACACATGGCGATGGCCAGTCCTCGCCAACATCGCCTTCTCGCCCGCTACCAATGCGACCAAACTCGATGTTCCTGTCTCGATCCGACTCGATCCGCAGCCCACAGGCATTCCAGCACCCCCAATCACATAGCACGCACCTGGCTCGGAATGAGCTTGAGGGGCTGGGCAAGTCATCGACAAGCCAGCTAAGGACACTCTCACGTTTAGTGTCATCAGACTCGGCCGATGATTTCACCATCACCTCACCTGCGCAGGAAGTTATTGGTCTGCGCGGTCGACGCAGGTTGCAACGAGCTGACAAGAGCAACGGGGCCCGAGGCCCGAAAACGTCTGGGTACAGCTGGGAGGGTCGCAACTGGATGGACAAGCAGCGCCAGTTCCTTCAAGCCTACGAGTACCTTTGCCATATTGGTGAGGCTAAGGAATGGATCGAAGATGTTATTCACAAGTCTATACCCCCTATCGTCGAACTCGAGGAAGCCCTTCGTGATGGTGTTACTCTCGCAGAGGTGGTGGAAGCGCTTAATCCCGACCGGCGCTACAGGATCTTTCAACACCCCCGGCTTCAATTCCGACACTCGGATAATATTGCCATCTTCTTTCGATACCTGGATGAAGTGGAAGTTCCTGATCTGTTCCGCTTCGAACTCATCGATTTATACGAGAAGAAGAACATTCCCAAGGTCATCTACTGCATTCATGCTCTAAGTTGGCTCCTGTTTCGGAAAGGCATAGTCGACTTTCGCATAGGCAACCTCGTCGGTCAACTCGAGTTTGAGCACCATGAGTTGGAGGCTATGCAGAAGGGTCTCGATAAGCTTGGGGTTAACATGCCCAGTTTCGGCAATATGGGCGCTGACTTTGGCGTTCCTGAGCCTGAACCTGAACCGGAAGAGACAGAGGAGGAGAGAGTCGAGCGGGAGTTGGGGGAGAACGAAGAGTCTATCGTCGAAATTCAGGCACAGATTCGAGGCGCCTTGGTCCGTGTGAGGCTTGGCGATGTCATGCAGAAGCTCTGGGACGAGGAGGAGTGGTTGATCGATCTACAATCTCGCATTCGCGGTGACTTTACCCGGCAAATTATGGGATACCGCCTTGAAATGAGGCGCTTTGCTACTCAACTGCAAAGTGCAGCACGCGGTTTCTTGGCACGAAGGAAGTTGGACCGACGTGATCAGATCTTGGAAGCACTGGAGCCCGATATCCTACAGTTGCAGAATATGATTCGGGCCAACAAGGTCCGGGACCAGGTACGAAATTTGACTGCTCAGCTTGAGACATGTGGAGGCCCAATTCGGGCGATTCAGGCGATCTCTAGAGGCCTTTTGGCCCGGGATCAGGTAAGGGACTTGACTGCTCAGCTGGAGACATGCGGAGGCCCCATCCGGGCGATTCAGGCGATCTCTAGAGGCCTTCTGGCCCGGGACCAGGTACGAGATTTGACTGCTCAGCTGGAGACATGTGAAGGCCCTATTCGGGAGATCCAGGCGATCTCCAGAGGCTTTTTGGTCCGGAAGAATCACATCGCGCAGTACAAGGAGACGAAGGAGACGTCTGGTGCTGTTGAAAAACTGCAGGCGCTTGTACGCGGAGCAATGCTTCGAGGAAAGATTGAGAAGGACCTACAAGAGCTGGACGCGCAAACACATGCGATCACCGACCTACAGGCGGCGGCGAGAGCATTGCTGACTAGAGATCAGATCAGCCGCCAGCAAGAGCAACTCCGAGCTTTCGGACCTCAGTGGACATCGATCCAAGCTTTTGCCCGCGGCTTCCGCACCCGAAACGAGACAAAGACACTAAACGCCGAGCTCAACCAGCATCTTGCCGACATCGGTCGTCTTCAGGCCTTTGCCCGCGCAGCAGCTGTCAGGAGAGAGGTTACCTGCACGCTTGATGCTCTGAAGAAGAATGAGCCTGCCGTGATCGACCTCCAGGCGATGGTGAGAGGCATGCTTGAACGCCAGAGCATCGCCGCAGACCGAGAGGAGCTTGATGAACAAGAACCTCAGACTATGACCCTCCAAGGAAACATTCGAGGATTTTTGTACCGAAAACAGCACCAAGCGTTCCTCGAGGAGCTGGCTTCTCACACCCCCCAAATTGTGGAACTCCAGAGCATTCTCAGAGCCATGATGGAACGTGCTAGAGTCGAAGACATCATGGCCGAGTTGGAACAAGAGGAGGAAGCAATCATCGCGCTCCAGGCTGCCGCCAACGGATTCATCGTCCGAGCTCAGTTCGAGGAGAAGAAGCGATTCTTCAACGAGAACATGCAAAAGGTTATCAAGATCCAGAGCTTTGTCCGAGCCAAGGTTCAGGGAGAGGCTTATAAGAGCTTGACAACAGGGAAGAACCCCCCTGTCAACGCTGTCAAGAACTTTGTCCATCTTCTCAACGACAGTGATTTCGACTTCAATGAGGAAATCGAATTTGAGCGCATCCGCAAGACGGTGGTCCAGCAAGTCCGACAAAACGAGCTTCTAGAGAATTACATTGACCAGCTCGACATCAAGATCGCCCTCTTGGTCAAGAACAAGATCACCTTGGACGAGGTTGTTAGGCATCAACACAACTACGGAGGCAACTCCATGGGCTTCCTTGCCAATAGCTCCATGTCCTCGGCCAACCAATTTGACCTCAAAGCCCTAAACAAGAGCTCGAGGAAGAAGCTCGAATCTTACCAGCAACTGTTCTTCAACCTTCAAACTCAGCCACAGTACCTCGCTCGACTTTTCAAGCGCATTCGCGAGCAAGGAACAGCCGAGAAGGAGTGCAAGCGGATCGAGCTACTCATGATGAGCCTCTTTGGGTATGCTCAGAAGCGACGAGAAGAATATTATCTGCTCAAGTTAATTTCCCGATCAATCCGAGAAGAGATTGCCGGGGCTCGAGCCGTCCAGGACTTCATCCGCGGGAACTACTTCTGGTCTAAACTCCTCAATAACTACACACGCTCACCTCGCGATCGCAAGTACCTCCGAGACCTCCTGGGTCCTCTCATTCGCGACAACATTGTCGAGGATCCCGCTCTCGATCTGGAGAGTGACCCAATGCAAATCTATCGATCCGCCATCAACAACACGGAGCTGGCCACTGGACGACCTGATCAAAGACCTCTTGATGTCCCCCGGGAAGTTGCTATTCGCGATCCCCAAACCCGTCGACTTTTCATCGATCACCTGCGTGACCTTCGAGAAATATGTGACCAGCTCTTCTTAGCTTTGGAGGATTTCCTGCACAAGATGCCTTATGGGCTTCGCTTTGTGTGCAGCCAGATCTTCGAGGGCCTGCGGCAGCATTTCAAGCAGGAACCCGCAGAGAACCTGTTGCAGATCGTCTCCAATTGGCTTTGGCGATTCTACTTGCAACCAGCGGTGACAGCCCCTGAGAATGTGGGAGTGATTGAAAAGTCATTGAGCCCTCTGCAGAAGAGGAACCTCAGCGAAGTCGCCAAGGTCATTGGCCAGATCGCCTCTGGCCGGCCTTTTGGCGGCGAAAATGTCTACCTCCAACCTTTGAATGCCTTCGTTGCCGAGTCTGTCGAGCGCCTTAACCAAATCACTAGCGACCTTATTGCGGTGCCGGACGCCGAGAGGACGTTTGATATTGATGAGTTCAACGACCTATACGCCAAGAACAAGCCGACACTGTACATCAAGATGACGGATGTCTTTGCTATCCACAACTTGGTGGCTGCGGAGCTTCAGTCCATGTGCCCGAACCGCGAGGATGTCCTCCGCGAGATCATGCACGACCTCGGCAGCGCTAAGAGCAACGAGAACGAAATGAACGCCGCGGGATCCTCGGATATCCAGATGTTCCTGACGCCCAAGCTTCACGATGTCGACGACCCAGAGGCCGACGTCAAGTCGCTCTTCATGGAAACTAAGCGATGCGTGTTATACATCATCCGCGTGCAGACCGGCGCCAACCTCCTGGATATCCTCATCAAACCCATCTCCCCAGAGGACGACCACAAGTGGCGAATGCTACTGCATGATGAGTTTGCGTCAAGCAGCAACACCCGTGGAGCCTACTCCGACTCGAACATGATCGATGTGACACGCATGTCGTATCAGGAGCTCAAGCGAACAGCTTTGGAGAATATCATGCGGTTAGAGAAGCTGGGCCGTATCTCCAAGCACAACCACTACCAGGATGTGCTCAACGCCATTGCGCTTGATATCCGCACCAAGAGCCGACGAAGAGTTCAGCGACAGCGAGAGTTGGAGGGTGTCCGTATGACACTGGGCAACTTGCACGAGAAGGCCAAATACCTCGAACAGCAGCGCAAGAGCTACGACGACTACATTGAGCAAGCTATGGGAACCCTACAGAACAAGAAGGGGTAAGTACTATTGATCCCTTTACGTACATACTACAATAATGTGGCTGACAACTCAAACAGACGGAAGCGCTTCCTGCTCCCCTTTACTAAGCAGTACAACCACCAGCGTGAGCTGGAGCGCAGCGGTCGCGTGCCCAAGTTCGGCAGCTACAAGTATAGCGTGCGCTCGCTCTCAGAGAAGGGTGTGCTCGTCTCATGGAGCGGTATCAATGACCGTGATTGGGACAAGATTAACCTGACCATCTCATGTGACGAGGTGGGTGTCTTCAGCCTCGAAGGCTCGCGAGGGCACATCCAGATCCCGGGAGCCAGCGCGCTCGTGCCCATCGAGGACCTTCTCCAAGCTCAATTCGAGGCGCACCAGTTCATGACCTTGTTCGAGGGCAACCTCAAGCTCAACGTCAATCTGCTGCTGCATCTACTGTACAAAAAGTTTTACCGAACGCAGTAAGAGGGAAATGACAACTTGACTTCTACTGGCTGCCCCTGGAGGGAAAGCAAGCGCTTATAGTGCATAAATATATGTCGGACGATAGCTATGTTCCAAGGGAGAAAGCAAGACTGGAGGAAGCATTGCAATCGGCGCGATGGGAGGGTGTTGTACAACAACAGGTGTTTTTCAGGATGCTTTGCGCTTTACGTGGGAGATGGAACGTACAGGGTGCTTTACTGCAACGACGACAAAGTAAGTCAACTCACGACGGGAATCAAAGGCATTGGGAGGGGAGTAGGAAAGGGGGAAACAAAGGGTTGTCTTTTCATGTTATTGCTTTGACGCGGATCATGCCTCGTGAGTGAATGAAGGAGTGGATGGATGGCGGGAGCTTGGTCGCTTCGGTGTGATGGATCGAATTACTAGGATATCGCTCTGATTGGCATCATGTACGAAATGTCATTAAAGTTTATTGTCTAAGTGTGTGCCCCCTCGAGATAACCATGGATATTGAATGATTACTATGAAGATTGTATTTGTTGATCGCTTCATATCCTTATGATCCTGGAGTTGCCAGCACATGACAACAGTTGCGCTGCTGTCAAGGAAAAGGACAGCCACTCATCTCAGAGTGGTTGTCGGGGGTCGGCTGTCGGAACAGCTAAGCCATGATTGGCCGACTAGGTTAGTTCCGCCGTTAGTTGCAACATGGAAGAGCCAGGGTGGAGAAAAGTGCGGGCTAACAAGGTCCCTTGGAGTCGAGGCCGAGAAAATCAGCAGGAGCGGCAATGAATTGATAGGATATGAGCTAGGATTCGGGTTGCAGGTCATTGGACAGCATCGAATGAGACTAGGGGATATGTGAATGAGGCCAAAGGGGGAGAGAAACGGCATTGCATAACATAGGGGTCGAGATGCAAAGTGGGCGGACCGAAGACGAGAAGGGAAAGAAGTCACGTTGCATTGATAACGATGGGAAATTGGCTCATGAGCGGTGGACGAGTCGCTGCTGGTGTGTCGCGTGAGAGGCTGATGCCTGTCAGGGAGCGAGTCTTGAGTCGGGGTGGCCGTGAGCGGTAAGGACTCGAGGCGGTTCGGTTGGCAGTTGGGTTGGTCACAGATTTGCCGAAGAGATGTCAGAAGATATGAGCGTGACCTCGGTAAAGGTTTGAGACAAAGAAAAGTTGGCAAGGATGCCGTCGTAAAGAACGGACGGAAGAGGCTGACTGCCCCTTCGAAGAGCAGAACGTATGTGTCGAGGTAGACAGCCTCTTTCATGAACTTTCCCATCAGCCAATTCGGGTGATTGGCTCGTAAAAACATGCAAGAATACGACCCTGGAGTGATTGACAGTGACTGATTCGGACTTGGATGCGTGGCAGACAATGGATGAGTTGTTTCCCGCGCTGTGCGACGCAGCTTTTGGTGGCGGCCGTGGATTGACGATCAAAGTCCGGCCGGAAATCGGTGCAGAGAGGGTCGATCTGCAAAAGCCCCAACAATCAAGCCCGGGCTGATGTGGACATTTGGCCCGGTCCGGGGTCCAAAATTGCGGCGCGGCCAGTGATGCCCAGCCTCTGGGGGGGAGACAAAGACAGAGACAAAGTCAAAAGCAAGGCGAGACCGGGAGACGCGGAGCAGCGACCGAAAGAGCGGAGGAGGAATGTCGACATCGGTAGTTGGGAAGGGGTGATTATCTTGTACTCGGTCAACTCTGGTTACTTGGAGGGTCGTATCTCGCCGGATTGTCGGGAGAGGGTTTGACGACCCCAGATTGCACCATCGGAAGCTGACAAGGCGTTATGACACGACGGCGAAACTCGAAGCTCTTGGTGTGTACCAAGTAAAAAAAACAAATGAAAGCGAACGCGAAGCGAACACTTGCGCTAGTATGGGCGTATGGTGGTGCCTCTCAGAGTCTCAGTTGGAGCAAAGCGACAATAGGCATGGGGGAAAGCTGCATTGCGATGGATCGAGGCTCGTCGTGGCCAAGCTCTTCTATTCCAATCCATCTCATCTCGCCTCGTCTCCTTCTTCTTCGTCTTGGATCCATCCCGTCGGTTTAGCGGCACAGCCAGCAGTGGTCAGACGGACACGGTCCGTTGCCGAAGGAGGAGATGAGAAGACCAAGTGTGCATCGGAAGCGAAGGGGCATGAGCGAGGGATGCGCAGCACGTCGTGGCGGGAGGCCGAAGAGCGATGTGATGAGGGCAATGGGAGCAGATTGTCGCCTTGTGGAGCGCGTGAGGATTGTGAAAATTACCTATACAGTAAATTGACACGGCCCAGTGTGGGGGTTAGCAGGAGGGGCCCACTGTGCCATGTAGGATACCCATGCACCGTATAGACAATTCTTGGAGGTTATGAGTTTCTCAGCTTCTCCGAGGCCAAGGGATGTGCAGATAAAGGATGCAGGGACCGGCTAATGGCGCCTGAGGGCCGGCGCCTGAGGGCCAGTGCGTCGTCAACTCCCAGGACTCCATGGTCTGTGGGCCATGGTGACGCCCGCTAAGGCAGGAATGCAGAAGCCGGAGCCAGCGGAAGGATTTGTGTTACTCTTGTCGCTGAAAGATGGTGGGACGAAGCCCATGTTGCGTCGTCGACGACGGGAGTGAAAACGTTGGATAGGCGCATGTGGAGAAGCAGGCTGAGGAGGAACTCCAAGACTGAGATCTAATTGTCGTGATGATAATTTCTCGAAAACTAGACAAACAGTAATTATGAAGTATTTAAAAGCTAATCAGAACGTAGGCTTAGTTTACTACCGGCTTTATTCTGCATCGTTGCTTGTGTTGTGGAAACAGCAGTGCTTGTTTCGACCTGCGTGGCACTGTATGTAGGTTGGAGCAGGATGCATCACCACGGGGTTTCTGAGACCAAGACAATGAAGATGGGTGTCCATGTGATGAATCGAGTGCATGGATGCTACATTGGCCAGCTGCTGCTGCTGCTCATTGCTGTTGCTGATGGATGGAGGTTCTGCTGCACCTTGATTAATGCAGCATGCGTTTGAGTATTATGAACCACGCGGGTTGCAGTTCTGCCTGCCATCGTGTAGAGGAGAATACCTACGTCTGCTTGGCTTGTCAAGGCTGAGCCGAGTGAAGGCGGCCTGAACGCGAGTGTGTGGTGAGTTTACAGGGAGCTGTGATGGTGCCAGCACTTCGTCAATTCAAGGTCATGATTTGGTCAAGTTTTGCCCAGTCCCTTGGGCAAGTGCTAATAGAGATGATGTATGATGATGATAAATCTTGTTAATCGCCGGAAGAAGTGGGAGCAGACGTAGCTTCTCAACCTGGGCGGCCGGCGGATGGTGAATGGAGGAGAGAGTTTGGAGCATGTAAGATGGAGGGGCTGTCAATCTTTGTGGGCTTGGCTAGGGAGGGACTGGGCACGAAATTGCTGACCAATGGTGACCAGCTGCTGGCCGAATTGAGTAGTCGCTCAGCCCTGAATCCCTGCACAGACTAGACCTTGACGCGCTATCGGGGCTGGGGCTTGTAAGAGACAAAGATCAGAGGATCCATGGAAGTCTGACTCCGGAGACACGCACTATGGAGGGAGTAGTGCAGCGCAGCCGAAGAGGTGCAGCGGATATCTACATACCGCCGCATTGGAAAGCAGGAGGAGCAGGGATGATAAATTACCGTACCTACCTGGGTAGCAAAGAATGGCCATGTGACGTGGTGTCCATTTCCCAGACACGGGCAGGGCGACAAGACATGAATCTCAATGATGGTGTGTTGAACCGAGCATCCCTTGTCTTTCCGGAGAAACAGACGTTGGCTTTCGGAGCATCACAATCATAACTAGAAGATCAACTAACGGCTTGTTCATCAATGGTGTGTTCATCAATGGTGTGTTCATCAATGATACTCGTGACTCTTACAAGCCAGTCCAGCTCGTGTTGGCGACAGGAGTCGGCGAGGTTGGCCTCAAGATTATGCACTATCGCGGGCCATACCGACTTTTGCCTGACACGCCGCGTTTGCTGTTTATTGCATATCCAAATTCTTGCCTCCAGCTCCCCCAGTTTTTCCCCATCCATCACCCCATCTTTTCCCAACAACGACTCGCACGCCCCTAGGCCCCAATTCACGAGAAAGATCTTCGGCTCTAGTGTGCTCGCCTTCTTGCGTGATCGAGCCTTGGGCATGGCTTATTGGAATAACCCCTGGCTACGCACCCCTGCTATCATGGACAAGCGTCCTGTGTCTCGTCTGCCGGGACCTAAACCTAAGCCCACCGCCGTGGTGAGCCGCGTCCACACCACACGCCCCGGCTTCCAGAGCCCGTTGTCTGTGACCTGGTGGATTGGCCCGAGACGCCAGCGCCAAAGGATAAAAGGGCCACCACGTTCCCACTCCCGTCCATTGCAAAACTTGTGGCGTCAATCACCTCACCGGTTGCCTTCCCGTTTTTGGTCGATCTAGTCGGGGAATTAGCTGCTTGTCTTGTTGTCTTCCTGTTTTCCTGCCAGCATCTCATCTCATCGCACAAGCTCTCCCACACAAACCCTCACGCAGATCAGCTTCTACCCCGTCCTCCTCCACCTTGGGCCTGTTTATCCCTGCATTCCTCGTTTCTTGCTGTCCCGTGTACATACGTCGAGACAGTTCTGTTCGTACGGAGTGCACTTACTTGGTTGCCGTACTCTTGTTCCTGTGCCTCCGCGTGTCCTGTACAGTTCAAGAACCGTGTTGCGCCATTCAGCCCCATTGCCAAACCATTGATCCTTGACCTCATCCATCCGGATCCCTTGCCTGAGCGGCAACAAGACATACAAGAATACGAAGGAGACGACGAAGCTAGTAGATCTCCGCATTGATCTCACGAGACGTGTAGTACCTAGCTTGAGTCAATCTACCGTTACCCACCAAGCCATACATTTATCAAGCCATCCCCATCCACCTGCCATCAGTCTTGCCCACCTTCACAAACATATATTCTCCGATACCCTCTACCATTTTCATCACTACACATTGTCGACAGACATCCAGCACAAACCCAACAGCAACTGTCTCTTAGCAATCATCCTTGACCATCCCCAACCGCAACTGTTACCCTTTGACGCAACAATACACTGCAGTTACACATATCTACACTGAGCTTTGGGTCTCGCCATGGCTCCTGATCTCAACTCTCTCCCTCCCTCCCAAGGGGAGACTTCGGCGGCCCCTCGCCTTTCTCCCGATGCTGACAAGCCCAACATTCTCTTCATCATGGCCGATCAGTTGGCTGCTCCTCAGCTCAAGATGTACAACCCCAACTCCCAGATTAAGACGCCTAACCTCGACCGTCTTGCTTCCACTGCAGTTCAATTCGACTCTGCGTACTGCCCGTCGCCCCTCTGCGCTCCCTCACGCATGAGCTTGATCAGTGGCCAGCTGCCCATGAAGATTGGGGCGTACGACAACGCCGCCCAGATCGGCTCTGATGTTCCTACTTATGCCCATTACCTGCGATCCAAGGGCTATCACACTGCGCTTGCTGGAAAGATGCACTTTATTGGCGACCAGCTCCACGGTTATGAGCAACGTCTCACCAGCGACATCTACCCTGGTGACTTTGGCTGGGCTGTCAACTGGGACGAGCCTGACACCCGACTTGAGTGGTACCACAACGCCAGCTCCATCCTCCAGGCCGGCCCTTGCGGCCGAAGCAACCAGCTTGACTATGACGAAGAAGTCATGTTCAAGAGCACTCAGTATCTTTGGGATCACGTTCGCGAGGGTCCCAAGAAGCGCCCCTTCTGCTTGACTGTTTCTCTCACTCACCCCCATGATCCCTACACCATCACCAAGAAGTACTGGAACTTGTATGACGACGTCGACATCGATCTGCCTGAGGTCAAGATTGATAAGGAAGACTTGGATTCTCACAGCAAGCGACTGCTCAAGGTCTGCGACCTCTGGGACCAGGACTTTTCCGAGGACCAAATCAAGCGAGCCAAGCGGGCGTACTACGGCTCGGTGAGCTACGTCGATGACTGCATTGGCAGACTCCTCGAGACTCTTGAGGATGCCGGTCTTGCTGAGAACACAATTGTTATTTTCAGCGGCGACCATGGTGACATGCTGGGCGAGCGTGGCCTCTGGTACAAGATGAGCTACTTTGAGTCGTCCGCCCGCGTTCCCATGTTGATCAACTATCCCAAGCGCTTCGCGCCCCACCGCGTTACCCAGAACGTGTCGACTCTGGATCTGCTACCCACGATCTGCGACTTAGTCGGCACCAAGCCAGCTCCTTACCTCCCCATGGACGGTATCAGTATGCTTCCCCACCTCGAGGGCCGCGAGGGCCACGACACTGTCATCGCCGAGTACACGGGTGAAGGCACCGTTCGTCCCATCATGATGATTCGACGAGGCGACTGGAAGTACATCATCTGCCCAGCTGACGAGCCTCAACTCTACAACCTAGCCAGAGATCCAAAGGAGCTGAACAACCTGGCCCGTTTTAGAAAGATTGCGCCTCAGACGCCCGAGGAGGAAGAGGCCAAGGAGGTCTATCTCAAGTTCGAGGCCGAGGCCCATGCCCGGTGGGACTTTGATGCCATCACGGAGAAGGTGATCACATCTCAGCGCACCCGACGAGTCGTGTGGGACGCGCTCAAGGAGGGCGAGTTCACCAGCTGGGATTTCAACCCTGATGATGACGGCAGAAAGAAGTAAGTGGACCAGAGCCCAGTCAACCCCTATCACACTCGACGCTTGTCCAGCCACATGATCACATCACCCATAAAGTTGAAGACGTGCTAACGCCGTTACCGCAGGTACATCCGCTCCACCATCCCTCTCGACGATCTGGAACGCCGAGCTCGCTTCCCCTTCGTGGACTCCAACGGGTACGAGAGTAAGGCGATTTCCTCGGTCCGGGGTTCTTAGGTGTATGCATAGAGGGATTTATGAGACATGACCAGGGGAAGACACTGAACTGTGAGATTTACCTCAGCGGTTGTTATTGATGTTTGCCATGCACAGCGTTGGGTTTAGATTGAAACCGTTATTCTGCAATTTGCAAGCATAGCAAGCTACTTGGATATTCTACTGGAAATTAGTTAAAAGCATGATGGGTTCATGACTTGATTTATTATATGTAAAAAATAAATAAACATTACGAACAAAGACTACGGCCTAATTCTGATATTTGGCATGTGACTTCGACCTTGACTGGCAGTCGATTATCGCGATTATCGTCTTGCCTCATCTCTCCAGATTGTGATGAGCGGTGAAGAATCTCCGTCACTTCCATCTCCAGTGCCGGTCTCTCGTCCGACACGGCCGATCGCGCGAAGAGCGGGCCGCTCGCTCCGGTGGCTACTTCGTACAGTCAGAAAAGCATTGCCACGGCGCATGTAAGGAACCAAGCGCAATTGTGTGATTTTGGCGTCAATGTCGCGAGAACCATGACGTTTTGATCAGTCTGGGGTGAGTGGAGTGGCCGCAGGGACTGGCGTTCTAGCCGCAGGGTTTAGAAGCTTCAGGGGGTTTGGGGATGCGCGGGGGAGGGTGTTGGTGTAGGGCAGCGCTGAGGCAGCTGAGGCATGTGCCTGGCACTTTAGGCACTGGTTCAGGCACGCTTTCTTTCCCGAAGGTGGAGGAAGCTCCACTCTCACTTTCCCAGACCGAGGTGTGTCTGGCGCACGCCGAGACGCGCTTCTAAGTTAATGGAAGCTTTGAGAGCCCCGCGTCGTCTCCAAATGCATCTCTCTTCGACTCCATACGTTCCAGAATATCAATCTCGCCCGCTGCCAGCCTTCGCTTCTCTTACGTCGCGAATCTCTCAGCACCGTCGTCTCTAGCTAGAGTGTCGATTGCCAACGGGATCCTTCGAGGGACGGGGGTCTTCGTGCCGAGGTCATCGCTATGGCCACTCTCCATTTGGACGATGATGAAATGAAGGCGCTGGAGCAGACGCTGGGCAGACTGGCTCAACTTTCGAGCAGCATTCAAAGCTTGAGGATGGATCTCGTCAAGAGCAATCCGTTACCACCAGCGTACGCTTGCTTTCCGTCTCCCCACGGACCCCCAACTCCAAGTTACAATAGCTGACCTGCTACAATTCAGATCCTCCCTCCAAGCCTCGGCCCAGATTCTCCAGCGTAACCTCCAAACCGTCCTCGACAGCCTCAACGAAAACTCGGAACTCTTCAACCGCATGGCCATCCGGCCCTCCACCAATTACCCCGGTCGTACCCAGGAAGGTGTCCTCACCCAACTCCTGCGTAAGAAGCTCGAACCCGACGTAGAAGAGCTCGTCGCCCAAGGCCGTGAAGTCGCCCACCTCGCCACACCAGCCGGGATCAATGACCTACAAGATATCTGGCACGAGCTGCGACATTGGACACTCGAGCGTGTGGCAACCTATGTGCGGGAAGAGGCCAATGACGTTTACACGACCGGGGAGCGAGCAGCGGGCACGGAAAATGTGCGCACAGGTCTACGGAGAGACATTGAAGATGAAGACGACGATGAAGATGATGAGTATGAAGACGACGAGAACGCGGGAGCGGTGCAGCAGAAGCTGAGAGGGCCTGAGCCGGAGACGTTGCTATGGTTCGCAGCAAGGGGAGACTTTGAAGTGCCGCGCAATATCGAGTATGAGCGCAAGAGGGATATCTACAAGGGGCTTCAAGGTGTGAGTATCCCGCCTGGTGAGCAGGCGGCGCAAGGTTTCGCTCCGTCTTAGGGCTGCCGCGTTGGCAGAGGTTACATTGGTTTGGTCAAGGCGTCTACGGGTTTAATAAGGGGTACTACGAAACATCCAACATCAAGTACCCAGTTGGGCACGAGGTAAGCTGGCGGCTTTAGCTCCTGGTGAGTCGATATGAGCAATGGTCCAGCTTAGATGGGCAAGACGGTAGGAGTTTGGGATAGAGCTTGGGCGGATAGAAGTTTCTATTGATTCATGCAGGTCACCAAAAGCAGGCAATAGAACCTTTGATTTTCTTGTCATGTGGCTTCGTCACGATGTCGTTCTGTGTATCGCCGGAGACCAGACGTGGTGAACCCTCATATGAGTTTTTGCCGTCATGATGGATCCAATAACTCATCATGCTTTCACCAAAAAAGTTCAGATACAACGCAACTGTTGGAATCCCCAGTATCAGAACATTTCATCTGAATCAAGATTCGTCCCTGGATTGGATGCTTTGCAACTAACTCTGAAGCTTCCCCTCGCCAAGTTCCATAAGCTGATTCTCACTCGTCGCTTGCGGCTGACTCGCGCCCCATCTCCCAATGACATTGATCGTCACACACAGCCAGTGTCGTCACTCAAACGTCCATGGCGTGAAGTCAAACTGATTGCCGTCGGTTGACTGTCGGGTTTCCCCGCGTTTTTGACAGCGCATGGCTGGCATGCTAGTGCTCACGGGACTGATGTTGGCATTCATTGGTGGTGAAGCTACATATACTACCTAGCTTTGGATGGAAGCTGTCTCCAAGATTTGCTCTGCTTGTTCATTGCTGCTGCTCTGTTTCAGCAGCCGCCGTTGACATGATGGAATATCAATTGTGTCGCAGCAGCATTCGCCTGCCACCGGAAACCGACGGGTGTATATACGGATCGTTCAAGATGGATATCGTGAGCGACGATGCGACACCCCGTTCAGTACCCGATTTTACGAGCGACCATGACGACAAGAAGCTTACTCTCTTTACCCTGCCACTCGAGGTCCGTCTTCATATCTACCACTGGCTTCACCTCATGAGCCCCGTACGACACGCCCAGCTCGCCCCGTGGTATCCGACTCCAGTCCACTGTCAATACATCCTCCGGCGCCTCGATCTCGAGACTACTTCTGATGATACTTCATCGAAACGCGACAGCTGCCTAGAGGCTGCGGGCTTGCTCTCGCCGTACCGTCCGCTATCAGGCCTCCCGACAAGCCTCCTCCGCGCAAACTCGCAGATCTACAACGAGGCGCGTCTCTTACCCTTTAAGCATAACGAATTCGTCTTTGTGAATTGGTTCGCATCAGGCCTCTGGGCCGCACGAGCCTTTACCCGGGCCCTCGCGCCGTGGCAGCGTGCTGCCCTGCGCTACGTCCGGCTCGAAGTCCTCGCGCGGGACGTTGTCGTCGGCGGTGCAGGCCGTGAGGAATGGCGAGCTCTGTGTAGTGAATGGGCCTCGGGGGTGCGCGGTCTGCGGATGAAAATGGTTCTCGGCGCGAGCACGGCGACGGTATCCGGGCCGGCGGTCGGCAGCGGCGCGGGGCCCCGGGCGGAAGCGGCGCGGCGATGGGTCGGGGAGGGTTTGGGGCTGATGGCGCGGCTGCAGAGGGTTGAGATGGAAGTTGTAGCAAGGGAGATGGGGGATGAGGAGAAGGTGACGTGGTGTGAGAGGCTGGAGGGCGACTTGAGGGAGGGAGGGTTGACGAGAGCTGTGGTTGTGTGTACGGAAAAGGTGCAGGAGAGGATGGAGTGGATCAAGAGTGATGTTGGGTGGAAGAATCAGGAGCGGTCTGGGGCAGGCGGCTAGAGTTTGGGCATGTCGACGTTGTACTCTGCTTGTATAATTTGGCGTTGAAGCTTCTTGGATGGAGTTGTTGTTTTGAGCGGAGTTATTGGGTCAGGTTCACAGGGAGTTGTTTTTGGCAGTTGAGGTTCGAGATTGACTCTTGCGAACCATGATATATATATATGTCATCGGTCTGGTGTACAGCAGAGTCTCCTGGAGCGCGATGAGCCTCCAGGGATATATAACTAGAATTCACCCGATGCTGACAGGACAGTTGCTCCGATTGCCGGCCTCTATTGAGGCACCAACTCAAAGCCAGACAATGAACCATCTCATTCAACCCGGGCGTGAGCGCGAAATTGATTCGAGGGATGATGGTTTATGTGGGTGCTTCTCTTACGTCGAGCTATTTATTAACACCAGTGAGACGCGGCGGAACCAAGTCACATCACAGTTGCTTACACATCACATCAAGTTCAAAGCAGATGCAGGCATGATTGATACCTTGGAATAGGTGAGCAAAGGTCTAGGCTAGAGTCAAATTAGGTTGGAACACATGAGTTCAATAGCCACAGAGACCATATGCCCGAGACCATATGCCCCATGTGACTTCGCGCAACTCTCGCCCGTCCATGGCCGCATGAGTCACGTCACACGTTACACGTCACAAGTCGTCAATCGATAACGGGGTCTCTTCTTCTACTTTTGCACTGAACCCTTTGCTCTCTAAAATCGTGACTCGACTATTTCAAACTCTCAGCCTTACTCCAAGAGTTTTCTCGGAGATCGAAAATACATTCCATTGGCGACAGGCTTCAACGTCATCCGTCCCGACACACCCCGCCCTCCACCGGCAGCCTCCCACTTGCGATTGGCTTCTCGTCGTATGAGCTGCTGAAACGCCCTCGTCGCAAGAGCCAAATCACTTGTGCTTCGCTCACAGCAGCCATCATGGAAGCCCGATGCCAATGCGGTGCCGTCTCGTTCAAGACGCCTACACCTCAACCCCTCGCGCTCTACATCTGTCACTGCATCGCGTGTCGGCGGCAAACGGGCTCTGCTTTTGGCACTTCGGCCATATTCCCTCGCTTCAGTCTGCCTGATACGGACCAGCTGAGCTGTTACACGTAGGAAAGGTGATTGTTGAACACAAAGGCAGTGGACTAATTCGCCGCGGTTTGATAGTCGACCTACCGAGTCGGGACATTCACTCTACTGGTATGTAGCCAACACAACTCGGGCGCTCCATTGACTCTGTCTCCATTGACTCGTGACTGGTTGCTAACCATCACGACGCAGCTACTTTTGCAAAAGTTGCGGAACCCGTCTCTTCCACTCCACACCTGTATGTGACCAGGCGCCCTCTCATCTCACCCTCGTTCCCTGGACTCATGATACTAACCCAAGCACAGACCAAAAACGTCGTCTCCGTCAAAGGGGGCTGCCTCGAGGGCCTTGACTGGAAACGCGCGATTCACATCTGGACCAAGAGCGCCATGGTTCCCATCCCAGAGGGCTCCGAAACCCACTCTGAAGAGTCAGGATACACAGATTACGGATCAACCCAGGAAGACCTGGATCAGCCTGGTGATCTTGTGGGAACTGGCGGATGCAACATTTCCGTCGGTAGACAGCAACCTGTGTCGGGGGCCTGTGAGTTAAGTGGGCAAGCTATGTGACTGGATGAAGACGTTGTTGGCTGTGAGGCGTTGACTTGAGATACCTGGTGCTGTGATGAGCTTCTGGAGTTGTTGATGATTTCACTGGAGTGAGATGGATTGGACGTGATATTGTCATCTGTTGATGGACTTAAGGTCTGAAGAATTATAGGCGCAATAAACGCATCGTGGGTATATGAGATATATCATCCTGTCATCATAGTAAGAGCTGTGGAGTTCCTCGACATCAGCCCTATTGCTTAAACCAATCCATCAGCACTTCCCCTATCATTACGTCCACTCTGTGCATGATGATGGTTACTGGCCTCGTTGCCATCCTCTCTTGCACCGCCTGGCTTGCTCACATCCGAGTGCTTGGCAGGATCAAACACATACATGGGAAACTCGAGGAAAATCGTCCGCTTGAGAAAGACGGGCACCTTTTCATACAGCTGCGGCGGGAAGGGAATCAAGATGCTGGTCCGGTCGAGCCACCGCTTGTAGCCTTCCCAGTTGTTGCCCTTCTCGTATCGTGACTTTGCCTTTGATCGCTCACAGAGAGGTAACCCAGAGACGAACATGAGAAGGAAGGTGAGGAAGAAGGGGCCCAGGATGGAGGCGTAGAGAGCTTTGTAGGCTTGGCCGCCAACGTAGCCATCCGCAGCAGAGGAGACGGCGATCATATAGATGGCTGTTCATCGTCAGTCAGGTACCGTGCGAAGGAGGCAGGCGACTTACAGAACTGCATGAGGATATCTCCAAAATAATTCGGATGTCTCGAAAAGGCAAAGAGGCCCTTGTCACAAACATCCGACCCATTGTGCGTCTTCCTGAACCGATACTTTTGCACATCGCTCAAGCTCTCCATGAGAAAACCCACAGTCCACAGTACAATACCAGCAATGTCCCTTCCTGTGCCAAAGCTGTGCTGGCGATACTGCGTAACATTGGGCGAGTTGATGAGCGTGACGGGGAGCGAGACGGTCCAGACCCATATCATCTGAAAGACCCAGAAGCCGAGGAAGGGAAAGAACTTGTCGCGCTTGTCGTCGAAGCGATCATCCTTGCCGGTCTTGAGGATGCGGAAGAGGAGGAAGCCAGAGAGGCGGAGGGCCCAGGCCATGATGAAGAGGGAGGCTATGATTTGACGGGCATGGTGATGGCCGCTGAAGGCGAGGGTGAGGATGGCGAGGAGGACAAAGTTGGTTCCACCAGCAAAGTCTGTGAGTTTGTCGAATTTAAAGGTAAAGGCAATGGAGAAGAACAACAGTTGGTAGGCTACGGTGATGATGGCCGTGATGCCCAAGTAGTAGTCGTCCAGGACGTGTACGACGGTCATGGTGAGGGCTGAGTTTGAGACTCTTTTACTTGTCGTGTTTTCAAGCCTTGACGACTTGCCTCATAGTTGCTTAGACTCGGCCAGAGAAGCGAGAGCTCTTAAATGAAGTTGATGACTCGAACTCGCATTCGCATCAAGTCAAAGATGTCATATCGTTGATTGTCAATGTAAGCAATTGCGGCAAAGGTGGCTGAGCGACAATAATTTCTGGTGACCTCGAGCGCTTAGTGTGTTGGACCCTTTGACGATGACGTCGATGAAGTCGAGTCGTCATCGGGAATTTGGTATCTAGACGCCAAGACCCTTGCGGTCAAAGTACCTCGCCGCGCATTTTGTCTGGGCAGATACTTTCTGGCTCGCGATGGCAAAAGCCAAATGCGCGCTAACGAGGGATCGAGTCTCTTACAGTACAGGGCGATCTACGATGGATGGCTTCCGAGGGTCGTTAACGCAACGGCTCAGCCCCATATCCCACTTGAGCCAACACGTAATTCTTCGTAACGGAAGAATTTGGGAGGTCCGAGTCAATGCGGCCGGCGGGCCTGACTTGGGATGAACCAGGGGTGCTTGCTTCACTGTCGTCTCGCCATTGATGGAGAATCTGAATCGTTCAAGGTTCTCTCCAGCCTGACGGGAGAACTACGGACACCGTAGGTGCATAGTCGCCAAGGACTTTAAAAGGCCAATCTCGCTACGTATCCGTGTTCTATGTGTTCCAGAGACTTGCATTATTAATTGTTCATCCCATCCAGCGCTTACCCAAACTTTTGGTGAGACTGCATTGCCTTCATGTTCTGTTTGACTCTTGTCGCTGAATATTTGCAAGGGGTGGTGGCTCCATTCTGGGGCCGGCCCCCTTTATCCCTTGGCTTGGGCGGCGACGGGCCAGGCGATTGATCAACCATCATGGTCTTGCATAGGCAGTATATTGCCCTTTGTTAAAGGACATCAAGAAAGTAAAATAAATGCACTTCTGGTGGTTGTAATCCAGACTCTATAGCGGCTTCTTGACTGGCATTTTGTACCAAGTTTCCAAGGTTCCGGCCCCTCCACAATCTTTAACTAAATCGCACCGTCACCGAATCCACCGCTTCACCTGTCACGATAGCGTCTCAGCAACACACCAACCCCTGAACCCTAGCATGTGCCAAACCCGCACCCTAGTTCCCAACTAACCTCAACCGTCGCAGGCTCCGTTTGAGCCTCAGACGCTGATTCCAGAACTAGAAGTTCTATCCCGTCCTGGAAGAACGAGCCCCGGCCGACGGTCCAAACTATGTGAGGAGCGCCTTGCAAATCGTCCCATTTCTCTTCTCTTCTTTCAAGAGTCTTTTTTGCGCCTTTCTTTCTTTCTTCGGTTGCTGTTGAATACCCTCACTCGCTCGCTCATTCGTCGTGCCGTATTGTCGGGCTTGGACCTGGCGTGCTGCTTCACCAGTCTTTCTGCTCTTGCTGTGCTGTGCTGTTTCTTTTCTTGTCTGCCCCGGGCAATCGTTTAATCTATATCTTGGCCCAGTGCGTATCCTTACGAGACCGAATTCTCCGGATACTTTACGCGCTTCCACCGTCATTCGTTTACTGTCGCCGGGTTACCAAGCCTTCCGAATAATCACCAACGGCTGGACTGTTGTGCCATTCTTTACGCGAGCGGTGCGGTGCGGTGCGACTTGGAAAACAATATCTGGGCTCAAGGGTTCATCGATATGAGGTTGGTGGTTTGGAGTCTTTGGCTTGCCTCTGTCCATATTGCGCAGGTGGGTAATCCCAGCTTATACCTACGCAGATCACCAATTGATATTCTCAGGCCGCTATCAGTGGAAGACATGGGCAGAGAGCTGCGAGAAAGAGACAAGTGGCTGGAGAGGTCGCGGCACTCAAATTCGAAGGGTGAGTCGCAAGTTGGACCAACATCGCCCGCAATCACTGACACCTTTACCAGGCTCCGACTATCCTATGTCACTGAGACCACGACTGAGAAGGTGACCGAGATACAAACAGTCTTACAGACGATCGAAAACGACGCTACAGCTGCTCCCCAGACTGTTACTGTTACTGCCAACGCGTCCGCTGATACTGTCAACGCACCCGCCGTTACTGTTACTGTCAACGCTCCCGCAGTCACTGTCAATGCGCCTGCGGTGACTGTTACTGAAGTGATGACGCAAGTTGCCGAGGTGCCTGTGAGTCCATCTACTGTCCCTTCCTCGAGCTATCACTAACCAGGAAATATAGCCTCCTATAACGGTAACGGAGACGGTTACGGAAGCTGTAAGTTTACTGCTTGGGTCTTCGAGCTCCGCTGATAATAAAAAGGTCCCTCAACCGTATACGGTTGTCGAGGTTTCGCCCATCACCGTCGTTGACGTATCCCCTCTCACGATTGTCAATGTGGTTACTCAGATGGTAACTGTTGCTGGACCAGCTCCCGTAAGCCCTTGTTTCCCAAAATGACCGTCATCGGATGCTGACCAGTGAAGCCGCCCGTCACTCTCATCGAGACTGTACAGGCACCGGCGATTGCATCAGACAACGTCCAGAGACAGAAGACCCAGGGCGCAGGCGTGTCCACCATTCCCATCGCTGAAAGCGCTCTGCCAACCACGACTTTCGCCGCCGATCCCCTGGCCCAGTCTCTCGTGAAGGAACCGACCATAGAAGAGCCCAGTGCATCCAAGGCTACAACCACAGAAGTGTCCAGTGCGTCTAAAGATACGACCACAAAAGAGTCCAGTACGCCCAAGGCTACCACTGAAACCACCTCGACGACAGAGATCGTCTCCAATGCCCCAGCCCAGACACAAGAAACTTCCACCACCTCGACCAGACCCAGCATGGATAGCAACCTCACTCTGAAACCTTCGGACGACCCACAGCCCGCTGAAACCACCGATCTCGCCAACTCACTCAAACTCGGCGATCTAGGTCCCGATGCAACCGCAGGCCTTGAGTCGGCTGTCGTGGGAGAGCCTGAAGCTACGGCGGCCCCGGGTGCGGAAGAGCCTTCGGCTCGATCACGGGCTCCGATCAACATCTCGAGCTTGACGCTCAGCAGCGTGCTCAACTTGGGCAACCTAGCAGGAGGCCCAGGGTTTCTCAAGGCCCGGGCTACAGACACTGCATGAGTGTTCCCGTTGATGATAGTGAGATGAGAGGGAGAGATCGGTAGTCGATGATGTGAACTTGTCAAGATATTTTCGAAGGGCCCTGCGCTTAGAGATGGTTTTGCCCTGATAATAATGCGAGCGAGTCTCGGGATTTGTGTCAATTATGCCTCCATGTCTATGGGTATCATGCCATGCTTTGTGTCTGTTCCCTTAAACGCCAGTTTCAAGTCACTTTTTCATTTCTTCTCTGAACCTGCGCTCCTTGAAGCGAGCTTCATCTTCTTGGCCTGTCGTTTGCTGAGCGGTTGAGAGTCCTCGCCACTCTTGCGCTTTTGGTTTTGGTTCTGCCCCTTGCTTTTGTTCTTCTTCCCGGAAGCACCTGTCGCTTCCATTCCATCATGCTCCGCATTGCCCTCGCCTCCGTCTCTCTTGGCAACTTCAACTACATCGATAACCCCCCTGAAGCCACTCCTCTTGATGCCTTCGTTTACCACGACAGATCGTGGTATCGCGCCGAGACCTTGCATGCCCTTCTCGTTGCTCAGGCCCCATACGCTGAGCAAGTTGACCACATCCGCAGGCGCCCGGAGAGATAGGACGTCTTTGGCTTCGCTGCTGATCATGATGCCTCGACCGCGAGTCGCTCGGACAAGACTAGTGACGTTAGAGATGAATTGTGCGCGTCCGCGAGCGTCAGCAGCCAAAGCTTGGCCGTAGCAGATCTCAAAGCGAATGCCGCGTGCGATGGCAGCCATGCATGGTTTCGGTTTGAAGTGAAATTGTAAATGTTGCGTAAAGTCCATAGATATTATGGGCACGTCGAGGGTGAGGCAGGCATTTTGAAAGGCCTTCTCGGTGAGGGGCCGGATTGCGAGGATGTCGTAAGCGGCAGCAAGGGACTGTAGGCGGAAATTCGGGGCTGCTGGATCTGCGAGGGGGAGCGTCGCGCGATGGAGGACGCTGGGAAGCTTAGTTGATGAGGATGGCGAGGATATGGGCGGGAACGGCGTAACGGGGTTGGCAGGCAAGGGAAGCGTGGGCGTATGGTTAAGGGCGACAGTGGCGTATCCGAGGGAGGAGGAGAGGGTGAGGATTTGGAGGAGCTGGTCGGGGGTCGTAGAGGGCGACCAAGCAACGTTGAGGTCGTAGAGCATGTTGGTGATGGGCGTTGCGCTATGGAGGAGAATGAGACTAGCGATGCGGCATCGTAGACTCCAGGGCCGGTCCCTCTGCGCTACTTCAATGGCAGTTGGTTGTCGAGTTTGGCTTTTCGGTGCTGGTCTCGAAGTGAAGTTGTGAGAAGCAGTTGTAAGAAGCAGTGGTCCGTGCACTGTATTTGAACCTGCCGCTAATTCCGACCCGATGCGCCCCTGCCGTCGTCATCACCTTGTTTCTCCAAGGACCAACCAAACCGACATCTCGTGCTTTGCCTTTGGTATGGTCATGTACTGAGGTTGTTAAGCATTGTTAGCTATATCACGCCAACCCTCCTCAAGCAGTCTCTTTCTCTTGACGCAGCTTCAACCTATCGTCACTCATCCAACATCCCGATCGCGTTTGCCGGCCATCATTCATATCACGAAGAAAGTCTAAAGTCTCGGCGCTACTACGTTAGTACTACCTACGTAGACCTTGCCAAGAGCTGCGCCGCCCAAGTGACGACGCACGCCATCCTCAACTCCTGCGACCGACGAGAACCTCAAACCGACAAACCCACGAGCCGTCGCCTGATAGTCCACGCTCACATCCACCTATCGCCGTCCCATCTCCTCAGACCACATCATGTTCTTCTTCTTTGTGTGCGGCGAGCACACCTTCCGCAAGGAAGTACCGGGCTATGAGGGCATGGTATGCCAATGCCACCACTGCGGCAACATGGCCGCCCATGTCATGAAGAGTAATCCGTGGTTTACATTCTGCTGGATTGTACGTCGCTCTCCCCCGTCTCGTTCTGTCAAATACTAACTCGCCATGTCCTCACTACAGCCCGTCGTTCCGCTATCCATCTCCGGCCATACCGATGTCGCATGTCGTATCTGCAATTTCCACCAACCGCTCGAAAACCGTCCAGACGTAAAGGCCATGGCCAACGGCGGAGGGCCACCTCAAGGTCAACATTCCGGACCTCCACAGGGGCCTCCTCACGGACAGCAACCCATGCGATATGGCTAAGACATGGGTCTTTCCTTGTGCAGTTGTTCGGGTTTCATGCGGCTCAGGTCGGAGTTAGCGCTGCAAATTTGTATGGGTGTATATATTTCTCGGCTCTTGATGCTGTGACTCGTTCGGTTTGGCTTTGTGTTTAGGGAGGCAACGTAGCCTGGTGTTGGGGCGAAATGGGCTCGGGGGTAGCGGAAAGCTACGTGTAGGAGACCAAACATGGAAAGGTGCTCATTCACCAACCATGTACCGCATGCGGCATGTTGTGGATTGAGATTTGGTCTTGGGTGTCTCCTATCTGGGCCAACCTTGAAAGGCTGTTGCTGTTTCTATGCTATGGTTTGGAACTGATCTTTTATACCATCTACTCTCACCTCTATCTGGGTATATACCAAGAGTATGTTATTCGTTTCTTTTCTTATGTGATGTTAAGACCAGGCGGGTTTCCCCTGAG
Source organism: Fusarium buxicola (assembly GCA_014899095.1). Lineage (NCBI taxonomy): Eukaryota > Fungi > Ascomycota > Sordariomycetes > Hypocreales > Nectriaceae > Fusarium > Fusarium buxicola. The sequence continues at coordinate 17,620 of JAAVUK010000012.1, read as the reverse complement.
GCTGCGAGATGGGAAGGGTCAAAATCCAAGGCATGCATGGAGCCTCAGTGCTTGAGGCTTTCTCTGACTTTATGTAATATGCCATCGAAGATGCTAAGCCAAGGACCAAAGCGATTGGAGCGTCACTTGAGCCATGATGGACCATGATGGACTAAGACTCGCTGGCCGCAGTTGGATTCTGCTGACAATGTTTCAGTCTGCAGTGGTCCCAGAAAGCAATATATGCGACTGGTGATTGCGTCGTGGGTATCACGAATGGGCCTCGATGCTTCAAATCAGGTGAAAGTTCTGCAACACCGGCGACATGATATTGAGACCATACCCGTTGTCTAGGGATCTCGACTGAAAGCTGTCGACTGCTCCGTGGGCAGACCAAAGACGCGAATGAAGAGTGTTACAAAGATGCTCAGGACGTTACAGACCGACTCCCACTCTGTCAAATAGATATAGTCAACACTTATGAAGAAATTTTCATCCAAATAGCTCAGTTTGGCCGAGTGGTTAAGGTAAGCTACATGCAGCTCTCGCATCTGAAGTCACCTTAAACTAACAATACCAGGCGATGCCCTGCTATCTGTTATTAGCCAGGCATTGTGTTCGCACGCGTAGGTTCGAATCCTGCAGCTGAGGTTTCTTTTTGTCTGTCAAAGCGTTCTTTTGCTTAAACATCGTTTGATGTAATGGCTCTCTGTTTTAATATATATAAAAAAGAGGCGGAGGCCCTTCGATTCGCGTTTTTAACCACGTACAGGCCCCGGGTTCAAACAAGCTGTTTGTCCATATTCAAGTAGTTGCACTAGTTGTCCGACCGCCGTCCCCAAGTACTTGGGCCGAGAGCTCAACCTCAACCAGGCAGCTAGTGTTGCTTGGAAAAGAGTATCGGCACTATCACCGCTCAACTGCAAGCCTCTTTCCGACAAGTCCAACTCTCGATAATGCGCACGTTGAGTCTCGAGCCCCAGGGCGTCGGCAGAACGAAGAAGAGGGGACGGCATATCGTGGCAACATTCAATCCCTTGCTCATCCTATATACAAATGCCTTTAAGCATTCGTCTCGGGGGGATTGGCTAGACAGCCTCTTGGCAACTGTTTCACGATCCTCATGCTATCTACTGACAGTGTCTGCATCCCAAACTCGAGCATGTAGACCCACCCATACAACATATCAATTGAGATGGAACCTGGTAGTTTAATCAGTCTGGTATTTAATCCCGACTTCGACCCATTGACAAAACTCGGCTAGGTGCTAGGATCTTTACTTACAATAAATACAGAGATAATCAAGACAATATAATAGAGGGCAAAAAGAAGCATAGAAGGAAGGAGGAAAGGAACGCGCAAAAAAATAAGCGTCACCTGCAGGATTCGAACCTACGCGTGCGAACACAATGCCTGGCTAATAACAGATAGCAGGGCATCGCCTTAACCACTCGGCCAAAGTGACTCGATTGATGACTTTGAACGTGCCATTAGACTCTATATTCCCATGATTCGCAGGACGAACTCCCTTGAGCGATGATACAGAGTGCGCTCGGTTTCGTTAACTATCTCCTTATTGGTTTTTTCCGTATTGATAGACAAATGTTTGCTTGTGGTAAACCGAAGCAGAGGAAGGTCCCAGCAAAGAATATGGAAACCAGTCTAAGACGTCGGCCTTGCAATATCTCTCTCCACGTATATGTTCAAGCGCTGTTAGGGCGGGGTGAGGCCCAGTCAAGTTGGTCTACCATAAACGTCAAGACCAAGTAATACTTTGTAACTTCATGTTCTCTAACAAGCATGTAACGTGGGTATCCTAGCCTATGCAGGTCATAAAAAAAAATCGCGTCATTTCACTCGTTTACTGTAGCCTCAGCTTCTCGATGGGCCTGAATGATCCCCCTTGCTCAATCTCAAACTCTCCTCCATCGCCCGCCTCAGCTCCTCATCGTCTTCATCGTCTCCTTCAGCTGCCTGACCCTTTCCCTTGGCCACCTTCTGCCGATACTCTTCCTCTACTAAGCTCTGCTTCTTGACATACTCCATCACAATCTCCTCCTCAGTTTGCTGGCTCGTCTGCTTTTCCAAGACTTCTTTTGAGGCAGCTATGGCGCGCTGAAACTCCTCGTCGTCTGCGTCCCGTGGCGGGAGAGGCGGTGCGTTCTTAGACGCTTCAATAGCACGCTGCATCTCTGCGTCGTCTCCGTCGTTGACGGACTGCGGTTGCGGATGGTGGGGGAAGATGGCTGCATTCTTCGAGTCGAGTTCCGCAACGCCAGACTCGTGGTGCAACGGGGCGTCGGCACCCAAGCTCTGTTGGATCGCCTGTTCGATGAGAGCTTGGTACTCCTCATCGGTAATCCCATACTCTCCGTCTTCAAAGATTGACGGGTCCTTTATAGGAAGTGGCGGGGCGTCTTCTGATTCAGCCTTCTGTCGCACAGCCCTGATGCTCTCCCGGATGGCGGCCTCGACCATGGTGTCTTCCTCTGTGTTGCCGCGCGATGTCTCCTGCACCGACGCTTGGATGGCTTTTTCGAGTTCGGGGTCCTCTGATGAGCTTGTCTTCATGCTCGAGACGTCACTAGCAGAAGTCTGGGGGATGCTGACGTCGACATAGCCCTTCTTCCACGCATCTTTCTCGGCATGCAATCTCTTTCGCTCATCGAAGGACAGCTTCCTCGTGTGAAGCCACCCGGTGCGTGGGCGATCAAACGTTGAGTCTCCACTGGCCGGTGGCGGCTCTTCTGGGAGCTTCCCCGCAACCTTTTCCTTTCTCTTCATTTGATAGAAGTCCTTCAGGTCATACTTGACATTGTTCCACCGTTTGACGACATCTTCTCTCTCACCTGGAGTCGATTCCCGCATCTGGTGCTGGCCTTGAACCGCCCGCGACGAGATGATATAGTTCTGAACACTTTTGGTAAAGAACTTGTTGATTTCGGCATGAACTCCCTGCATGGTGTAGGCCGGGACGCCCCAAATACCTTGACAGAAGTTAGCCTCGGTCCTCGAGTTTATATCTTGAAATGAGCTTACCTGCTGCAGGTTTCACAACCAAGCCACCAATTCCCTTACCAAAGCCCTTGACCAAGCCTTGCATACCCTCCTTCTCAGCACCTTTCAGAGGTTGCGTCACAAGACCAGCTATGCCATCAAAGAAGCCATAGCCGAGTTCCTTACCAGCTACCATGATGCCAGAACCGAAGCCGGTGACCTTTTCAGCGGGTCGTATTGTCTCGTCGTTGTAGAGTCTCGGCATATTCCTGAATCCTCTCGCTAGACCAAGACAGAAGTTCATGGGTGTTTTGGCACCTGTGGACACGATCCGACCAACGCCTTTGCCCGTTCCCACTGCTGCATTGAAAGTCATGTAGTTCGCTGGGGACGAGCTCCGCTCTTTGTCCGCGGATGCTTGCTTCGTCTGGTCACTCGAAGGTCTCTCGCTAGTTGATCCCTGCGCAGTCGAGTGCCCTGGGGACCAAGGCACTGAGATGCTGGATGAGGCATCACTCAATGTGGGCTGAGATAGGTTAGCGTGACTGGCCATGGGAAGCTTTGAGTCCATGGTTCCAGTATCCGAAAAGCTGGACACAGGCGTCAATTTCGGTCCGAGCTCATTGGCCTGAGGTACAATCAACGAAGTCTCGCTCTCCGACGCTGCAGGTTTCGCAGTATCCTGTACTGTCTGGTCCTGCAAGGCATCAGGTTCTTTGGGCCGCTGCATGCTCCGGAATAGCTCTCTAGGCATGTCAGCGATCGCCATCCCGATGCCTCCGATATCAGAGACAAGGGACATAGCACAGGCAGAAATTGGGTCTGGCGGTTGATCCTCTGTGTTGTACTCTGTCATGCGAAATCTGTTGTTGTTAGCTCAACCCTCCCGAAGTTTGCAAGGAAGCCTTACAGCTTTAGATCATGCCATTGAAGCAAACCCTCATCAACCAACACCGCTGCAGCAAAAGCACTTAGTCGCACTTGGGTTCTTCTTACGCGCCAAGCAGCGACTCGGCTAGGTGCCACAGTGCATCGTAAGTTGTCCACGTCGAGATGGTCGTGAAAGCTCTTGCCACCCACATCAGTACCTTGTTCTTCTCTGATCCTTTTGCCCAGCACCGTAGCTTGCTCCATAGTTGCAGGCCGGAGACAGAACTGGATGGCCTCTGCCAACTTCTCCGCCGTCAATTGTTTGTACGGAATTGGCTCGGGCCCAGCGTTGGCTCTCGCTATCATGGCTCCCCAGAACTGCTGATCACCGAAGAATGGGACCACTATCGTGGGCTTTCCAGCTTTGATACCAGCAGCGGTGGTGCCAGCACCACCATGATGAACAACGCAGGAGACATGCTCGAAGAGCCAGTCGTGGGGAACATTTCCCAGCATGTACACGTCATCCGGTTTACCAAGGTCATCGGCGCCAAGGCCACCCCAACCCTTAGAGACAAGGGCTCGGACACCTGCAAGTTTGACACCTTCAAAGATCATTTGAGTCATGGCGTTGGGGTCGTCTACGACGATGGAGCCGAATCCGATGTAAACCGGTGGAGGACCATCCCGTAAGAACGCTTCAAGTTCTGGTTCTGGCGAGTAGGAGGATGCAAGATTGAGAAAGTAAAAGCCAGCAATATCGATATGTCGTCCCCAGTCATTGGGCTTTGGAATTAGCGCTGGTGACCTGGTTTAAAGTTAGGAGAGCTCTTCACGGTGTGTCGGCATACTCACCAGCAATACGTCCAAGAGATCTTGAGCCTTGCGAGAAGGCCAGGGGCCCAGATCATTGAGAGAGGAGGTAGGTCCAGTGCTTTCTCTCGGAACCGGTTGATAACATCACCTAGGCCTTGCCAGGTCATCATCTCCACTAGCGTGTAACTCATGTAATTCGTCATGACATCGTCGGCATTTGAAGATTGAATGTTGGCCAACGGGTGAGGGAAGGCTCGTGTCGGTGACCAAGGCATGCTAAGGATCTATTAGCAAGTGTTACGCAACCAAAGTGAGATGCAGTGACTCACGTAAACATCATGTGCACTGGAATGCCCATCTTCTCGGCAATATGAACATGAGCAAAACTAGGAGGGTTTGCAATAATAGCATCGGCGACAAAAGGCTCTTGACCTGGACCGCCTATAACCTCCAATGACGCATCAAGAGGAGCATTCTTGGCGTGAGGTTTTGGAGGCGGGCCAAGGCCATCGCCCCCTTCTATGCAGGAGCGCCAGCAACCAAGGAGAATCTCTTGGATACCCTTTCGGCGCTTGCTCACTTCGCCGCTTGTGATGGCATCAAAGCCAGGCATGAGGCCAGGGTGCTTGACCATAAAAGCCATCAATTCGGCAGGGTCCCCGCCAATATTGAAGAACTCAAGGTCATTTTCCTCGACAAACTTTTTAAAAGTAGGGTGTGTGGCTATTCGCACCCGATGTCCGTAGGTGTCCTTGAGAACCTTGCCTAAAGCAACGAAGGGCTGGACATCGCCTCGCGAACCAACGATCTGTATGACAATATTGAGCTTTGGCGGAGGTGTCTGGCCGGGCAGACCGCCGAGACTTGGGGGTATGTATGCGGGAGGAAGTTCGGGCTCAACAGAGACTTGACTTTGTAATGTCGGGGCGAGGAGATCAGCGAGTCTCCTGTTCTTGGCGTTGATGTTGATATTAACTCGGCCATCGCCTATTGACATCAGTTAGTTTGGGCGCATCTCTCAATAGATGGATGGAGCAGCTCCGGCGTACCTGTCACCTCCGCACCGGCGTCAAAACCGGGCTGTGAGAAGTGAACTTGAGCGTGACTCTCTCCATAAGGTGGTGGAGCACCATCCCCAGGGTCAATATCGGGCAACTGAAAGCCATGTGAAACGAGCGCTTCGGCGATGTCATTCCGGGGCGCTTGTTGTTGAAGAGACTGCTGTCTCGCGGCGGCCTTCTTCTCATCGATGACTGCCATGACGACGAGCGTGCAGTTGCCGAAAAAAGGAAGGATGAGGATAGTCAAGCATCCAAGAGAATGCGAGTGGGAGGTGGTAGGGTCTTGTAGTATGAAGCTCTCTGGGTGGAGCAAGGGTGATAGCGGGGGAAGACATCCAATGTTGAAACCGTCGACGTCAGCCCTACGAATCGAATCAAGACTGATAGGGAGCTGGGAGCTCAAGCTGGAGCTCTAAGCCACCCGACCTCTCCAAGAGACCCTGGTTTATTAAGCGCCCAATCGCTCCATTTATTAATAGCTGCCCCTCATCGCATCAAGTGGCGGAGGCAGGTTATTACTGTCGGAAAGCTAGGGTGGCACGCAGATGACTTTAATCGTGTTGTTCTTATTGATCTTATCAATAACTACTTATAACAACACACAACTAAGGGCTAGACTCTGTGTTAAAAAACCAGACAATAGGGACAAAACAAGATAAAAATAAATAATAGAAAACCTCTTTCTTTATAAGAGGGTTCAAAAAAGAAAATGCGTCACCTGCAGGATTCGAACCTACGCGTGCGAACACAATGCCTGGCTAACAGATAGCAGGGCATCGCCTTAACCACTCGGCCAAAGTGACTTACTTGGAATAGAGCGAGTATATTGTATTATATATAGGAAATTTCAATGAGCAAGCCGATCACGCACCACCAGAAGGTGAATTTGTTTTATGCGCAATAGGTCCAAGTGATTACAATCGACATAAAACATTATCTAGTCCTTTTAAGCAGCTTTTATCAATCAAATATAATTCGATAGCACCTCCTCTTTCTACCGCAGGCGACACAAAGAAGCAACAAGAGTTATACGTTAGAACTATATGCACCAGCAAAACAAACGCTTCCTTGACAAATATGGCAAACACCATGAAAGCTACATATTGTCGGACATTGGCACTGCCGTTCCTTGTTTTCTTATATTGGTTGGGTCTCCATATGTAGAACGCATTCCCACATCAACATCATTATACACTTCACACCCACCACGTCGATAAACAAGACAGAATCACTAGTCTTTATAGCAACCTGAAGCTTCCCCCAATTATCCAAGTAGATCATCTTTGAGAGTCCTCCTCGCTATGGTACAGTTCCCTCTACGTCGCTGCCCGTCTCTTTGTAATACGTTATAGGCTAGCTCTGAACGAACACGTGATCGAGAGAGTCTTCGACAAGAGGACATCCTAATGTCCAACGGTGACCCAGGCTGTGTGAGTCTACAACCCCTTCATGAGCACCGCCCTTACGGTAACTCCTAGCTGGCTGGTCAGATTTATGTCAACCCTGCGATAAATCCTCCGTATGGATCATCTGGTAGTGTGTTCGAGCCTGGCGAGCTAGATGATCAAGAGTCCTCAGACGGCAATGATAACACAAATCCACCACAGAGAAAGAGGACCAAGCCTCCTCCAGTTGAAGGGCGCTCTCTCGATGTTCCATGTGCTGGATGCCTGTCTCGCATGATCAGGACTGGATTCAAGTCGCTCTGTCGCGACCGAGTTTGTATGGTGCCTTCCAGTCTTGACGCCAGCTAGAATTATTGGATCTCGACTGACTTTCTCCTTAGCTGAGACAGCGACCAAATGCTATTCCTGCTCTCGGAACTGAGATCCATGTCGTTAGGTGCGTTCTCTATCGGAAGCTCTCCTCCATCTTGCTTAATTCCACAGGTCCCCGATGCTGCCCTCGTCCCGGTTCGCGCCCTACAAACGGTTGCGCGCCGTCTTGATCAAGGCGAGAATGTAGGCGTTCATGTCCGTCCTTCTACGCTAATGTCTAACATGGACCCAGGTCACCAACTGGAACAGTGTTTCCGACATTGCCAAGCGTGTTCTTGAAAATGAGGAGAACCGTGGCTTTCTTGCATTCAGCCTCGAACCTCCACGGCCTGGTTCTGGTGCCGCCTCTCTCACCACCCCTTCCGTTGAGCAGATTGTTTCTGCCATCAATCACAACACCAATGTTGCGATCGGTCTTCGTAAGACCATGGAAGACATGAAGAAGGGCGTGGACCAACTTCACAAAGATAGTGTTCAATCCAAGGACGTCTTACAGAGATTATTGGCCGAGCAGCGAGTCCTTGCCGAACGCCTGGTATGAGCCAGAGGGTTGCCTCTTATCTACGTGTGAGATATAAAAATCACGGGCTTCCCGTTCATCCTAGCTTCAGATTTAATGCAGTAGATCAAAATTATGACCCAACAGATTGATTGCATCTATGGTTCCTGGTTAAAGGTCTTCAGGGCGGTGATCTATGCTATGTATTTAGTTAACACGCTTATCTCTAAGATTGTGACAACCTCAAGATGTGGTGCTGGAAAGAAGCGGACAGACCATGGAACAACCTTCACCCAGACTTAAGAAGCCTTCTCATTCTGTCTATAGAGGTAAGGATGCCCTACCGGAGTGCCGGCTGGTAGCAGACGGCAGTTAACAAAATCATATTCCGCCCTGTTGCCTAGGCAATCCAGTAAATGCGTAACACTGTCACGCACCTTGCAGGACGGTTCAAACTTGACAAAAACGAGGCTTTGCAAACTCTACTTTCCTGTCATTCCTTGTAGTCACATGAGCTCTACTGTCTTCTGCCAGTAGTTTCCACCCTTGCTTGCTCCACAAGCTTGTTGTAAGCACGCTGTTCATTTATCCCCGGCACACTCTCTTAGGTCTAATCATTTTGCAGGACCTTAAGCCCTCACGATGGAGGGGGATGCTATCGGTCAGCACACCCCTAGCTTCACTCGGTACACAGCTATCAGATTCGTGAGCATCATCCTGAATGCATTTGCTACTGGAGCTGAATGTATTCTATCTCACAGGCACCTCGGTCGAGCTTCAACAATAGCCAGGAAGAAGGTAGCGGAAGCGATTATCTGGTGCACCAAGATTTCAACGGCAGAGACAACCGCGAGATAGCCTCTCCTCCTCGACCACGCATCAGACGCAGACCAGTCCAGAGCGAGCCCCGGGAGACACCATGTTTACCTTGCATCATCAAAATGCTTGAAGGTGATCCAGGGACACTTTGTCGATGCCAGGCTTGTTTGTGGTTTTCCCTGATAGTTTGAGCAGTGCTGATTGTTTCATGTCCAGCGCCCGTTGCCGTTGCATGTTATCCTTGCGCCGCGGCAAGATCCAAATGCGACCCTGTAAGTTGTCCTACGTTTTGCATCCTTTCTTGCTTCTTGTACTTAAGATGTTAGGTCCCTGAACCCGCATTGGTCGATGCACGAGCCCTTCAGGAGGCTGCCAGTCGCATTCTGAATGGCGTGCTTGTAAGTGGTCTAGATACAGGAAGAACAGCTTGTATTTCTAACATAGTCCAGGTTGCGAACTGGAATCAACTGGCTGCAGCGGTCAAAATAGCTCTTCGACAAACACAAAATGGCCCATTCTGGGTGTCCGACGCATTTGAGAATATCGAGTCGTCTCTACGCTCCTCTCCTGTTGCGTCTTCATCTCCTGGCGTGTCTCTCTCGCGTGCTTCTTCCCGGCAACCTACGCCTGATGACATTGCTGCCGCTATCCATCGCACCAACGAGCTTATCGGTAAGACCAATATGCTCTTACGTCGCGTTCTGGCAGAAATGGGGGCCTTTGCCAGGGGGGAGTCGCCACCCCCGTGGTCCTGAAAGACGATATCACTCAGTCATCTTCTTGGGCTTCTCTCCCCTGGTAACCGAACCTTCAACCGATTCTACTTGGATGATCAGAGAAGCGAGTTTTCCTAGCCTGAAAACACTGTACGTCGGACTTGAGAGCTTCAAATGTGACTTGTATCAACATACCTCTAGTCCAGAAGAGACTGCTCGATCAGTCATATGCCCATAAATGGGCACCACAAAAAGAACAGAAAAGGGACATACATTGTGGAGGACATTGAATGAGGACATACCCGGGGCCTCCGAAGAGTTTTCCCATTTTGAACCTATGGGAGTTTTCCATAAAATGGCAGGAATGCGTATACATGTAGTTACTATCACATAGGTAGCCCGAGTTGGTACTATCCTCCTATTTCTTCTCGATGGCCTCGACTACTACCTCTTGCTTTCCCTTCTCTCACTCCATTCGGCCTATGATATGTCAAGGTTATGCTCAGCCTGGGTTTGCGACAAAGACGTTCAAATCCAAAAGTTTCCGGGTGATATCTTGGCGTGACAAACTCAAAGTATTCTACTCGCAATTGATCCACAGCTATATCACGTAGTCTTTACAGGTTATGATGGTAATTTAGGCAACGTGCTAGAAGATTATGACCTATCTGGAGTTTGAATTATTCTTTTCTTTATCCGTTTTTACCTCGGTCCAAGTCTTACACATAGCACCCTCACCATATAACAGCTTAGCTTCCCTCAGATTCCTTCGTCCGTCTCGTACTACACAGATTCCAGACCCAAAGCCGACACCAAATCTACAAGCTCAAGGTAGGTGCTACGACTGGTTCTCCTTCTTTGGTAATGAGGATCCACTCAGCTCTTGTCAGTGGCCGTGAGGCCGGGGTGATGTCCCGATCGATCCGGCAGCGAAGTATCAAGGCCTGTGCAGCTAGGACGCTGCTCAGGAGCCCTCGTATATACCCTCATATCTCTATTGTTCTCATGTCGACTACCAGTGTTTACCACTGTCAGAAAATGCGAGTGTCCTTTATTTACAATTATGCATCGTGAGGCGCTCGCGCTCTGAAACCCATCCCCAACACATCACCAATGAGTCGAAGATTGGATTGATCGCAGCAACGTAAAAGTTTCGGTATACCGGAGCTTCGTCCCCTTCTCTAACAACCATTCATTTCCTTATTGTATTTTTCAGTACCCTTCCGTCTATTTCACCGTTCGTCGTACGTGGAAATGTTCCCCGCAAAGGGCTCACAGGTATTCGCTAACACTGCATCGAGCACAGATGCCGACCAAGTCGAAGAACAAAAGCGCATCGACACCAAGCCGGTCCTTACGGAAGAACCAGGCCATCAAGCGTGCTGTGAGCTTACATTTACGACCCATTGCAGAGGTGTTTACTAAGCCGTATTCGCCATCAGATCTCCATCAGCAGTGACAGCTTCTGGGCCCAAGGCGAATCTGGAGATGAAAGCAGTAATAGCGATCATAGCATCCCCCAACCTCCCAAAAGACTCAGGCGCTCGGCAGAGAAGGGGGTCCCACGAGATCTTCCATGTGCGCCATGCGTCTCGAGAATGGTTCGAGATGGTGCTCATGCTCTTTGCTGCGACCCTGTTTGTGAGTTGTCCGTAATCTCCCTCTTGCTTCCAAGCTGACGACCTCTAATAGCCAACAACTGCTTGAAATGTCACGCCTGCGTTAATGGTAGCCACAAATGTCGTCAGGTACGTTGAGCTGCAATCATATCAAGCCCTCTTGCTGATCTTCCAGGTTCCCACTGCAGCTCATCCCGAGACTCGAGGCCTTCAAGACGCTGCACGCCGCATTCTCCGCGGCGAAACTATAGGTTTTTCCCCCTGTTTAATTCAAATACTTACATTGATAGGTTGGCGATTGGGATGAACTGGCCGGCAAGGCCAAACGCTCTCTTCGTCAAGCTGAAAACCCAACCGTTCAGACAGGCGGTCACGAATCAGCCAGTACGAACCAGCAAGCTCCAGCCACTCTGCCCGCTGTTGTTCCAGAGATCGCGGCCGAGGGTTTGACTGAGGCAGTTGCTCGTACAAACGAGCTCCTTTCTATGGTACTCGCTGAGCTGGCCATGTTGGGACGCCAGCTGTCTCGCCAGTAGCGCAACCAGGTTACTCCCAGGGTCTCGTTTTCACGCTCGTGATTTTCAGATTCAAGGCCCTTCCGTACTGTATTCGGGGAGCCACCATGAATCTGCTTGGCCCTGAGGCTAGAGCTAGGAAGTTGTGCAGTGAAAGCCTGTTGAGCTATGACCTACTACCTAATCAGTTCAGCTACCTATAGTCGTAGACTACAGCAGCCTGAATTAAACTGATGGGCGGAGACAATTGGGGGGTGTTGAGCCTCTATGCATTGTGCATCGAGTTCATTGAATCTATCATCGGGGTGAGGGGGAGTCGTTCCTCTTTGTCAATCACACTTTTCATCTCGCATCCTTTGAGACAGATTTGTCTATCGAATCAGTTCTTGACCGCTTCCGCACGTCTTATTGCGTCGCTTCCAACCGAGTCTGAGGAATCATGAGCGAGGACCCATTGATCAGAGAAACCACTCTCACGCCTACCAGAGATGCTCGATTCCATCTCATGGCAGTTAAGGGAGGGCTTGTGAGCAATGTTCAGATATTTTCTCTCCTGCTGCCCTTTTAGCCACTGGGTTGGAACCTTCCCCGGTATTGTGCTCTTGAACAGGAGCCTAGATTTGCGACGAGACGTCAGAGTGGCGGTACAGCCAACTTGAAACTTCCATACAACTTGCCTTATCCTTCGTCATGTCCTTGGGAGGTTGTGGTTCTGGATCCTCGGCAGTATGTTTCTGCTCCGCGTTCTTAGGGCGTCGTGGTTCATCGTCCTCGGCAACAGGCTCAGTGATACCAGTGTTGTGACTCGGCAAGGAATCTCAGAGACCAGGACAGCGAGAGGTGCCTGCGCATGGAGATCGAAGTGCGTGTGGAGATGACTTTGCTGATGAATGAAACGTAACTTGATTGATGCGAATGTAGTTTCTGAAAATACCAGTGGATGAAGTTGGGTACGAACAACCGAAGGCTGACAATGCAAGATTATGTCTGTGTGTAAGTGAGAATGGAAGACGACGAGGACCGGGAATGGGTGGGAGAGAAGACGGAGATCTATTAAGGAAGATGCATTCGAAAAGGTCAGTTTCATTCACCATGGTAGAGGGTAGCAGCTGTTAATTAAGAACAAGGAAGCAAAGAACTCGACGCAGGTGGTGGAATAAAGGCATCGGGCAGGCATAACTGACCAGGCTAGAAGTCCTTCGTGATATCTGTCCATGAGACCTCGGTTGCACAATATTATAGAGAACATGGTATGGAGACACCTTTGTCAAGGGACGATGCAGATGCGCGAAAACAGAAATGCCCAGATTGCCGACTGGGACCCTTTTTCCGTGATATAATACAAAGGCTGGACTCATAAACCGCGGTACAACAAACAAAAAAACCGGTGTGGCCGTATTATCCCCATTGTAGATTGCGCATCGTCGAACATCCCTGATGTGTAAAGCCTACGCCACTGTGAAAAGCGCCCCCTTTCTTCACCTTTCCCCATCTCTTCTGGAATCCATCTTCCTCGTTTATCAACTATTTAGCTCGAGAATTTCCGGGTAATCTTGGCGATAACTGAAACAAGGTTAGGAGCTGCATCTGGCTGGTGGGAGTTTGGAAGAGGGACGTACTGTGAAGAGCAACAACACTGAAGATGAACACGAGAGACAGAACCAGAACAACCACAGGGTCAACCTTCAGGCCGGGCGACTCGTCGGTGTAAAGTCCTACAAATTACATCAGCAATTGTCCAAGAGGAAAGCGTCTCAGACGTCATAGCAGACGAGAAAGGGGGGACATACGCAGCATGGTGCTGCTGGAACCACCGGCGCCAGCGGCGCGAGTGCTGCTTGGTCGAACATTGGCGATCTTCTCCTTCTGGTCGGCAGCAGCGCGTCGTCGAATAGCAGTACGGGGACCGCCAGGAATAGAAGGGGAGGAAGGTCGGCCGATGTTGGCACCACTGGCAGCGGCGCCGCCGTTAACGGGGGAAGAAGGGCGAGGAGAAGACTACAACTTTAACGTCAGCATTGGAGTCCCAGGATGAAGCGCATGATAAAGTTCCCGGGTCAGGAAAGACACGTCGCATGGCCAGCATCCTGCGATACTAGCTATGGTTGCATCGCGACCGCATGCGATTGCTGGACGTTGCTTGGGGATGAATGCATCGCGTACCATTGTGAAGAGAAACCCGAAGAGCTTTAGAAATGAGAGTTGACAGGGAACCGCTACAGAATTCCAGAGTCGAAGAACCGGAGGCACGAAAAGGAAAGGATAATGGCGATTTAATGGAATTGAAGGTCGAGGTCGAGACGGGCCGGGCTGGTCGAAATTATGGGCGTCTTCCCCGTAAATGGGGTCAGTAGGGAGTTGAGGCCACCTTCACCAGAAAGTAGGGAGGCGGCGGATTGTTTTTCCGGCGGCGTCCAAGCTTAGAGTTAGCAGCTCCACCACGGCGACATGTGACATTTTTTCAATTCAAGCTGAGTTGTATTGAAGAGCAAGTTCACAACGCATGATTCATCATTTGTTTTTATGTTGTTTTCAATTCGCCGTATCACATGTGCTTTCAGGGGAATTTTACAATTTAGTGAGACTATGTATGTATGGTAGATATGGCAGTAGCCTCTACACCTGTTGATCCTATTGTATCAACACAGACGCTCTCTTGTTCGCTTTCGAGTCCGCTCGCAGACTCGCCATGTATGGGCCGATGTATAATTCAAAAAAAGGAGAATCAAAGACGCAAACCATGAGACAAATGGAATCGCAAAAAATACCCGTCCTTCGCTGACGGGTCATCCACACAGGACTCTCACACACTTGCTCGGTCCTCCGTCCTCCGTCCTCCGGCTCCATCGCCTGAGGATGGTTGAGGCCGTTTCTCCCATGCAAGTTCGCCTCGTCCTCTTCCGCCAGCGTATATCACACGATATTCCTTCCAGCATCTCATTTCCGTCAGAGGAGAAGCGCCTGTTCATCATTCGATGATCGTCCCATGCTTTTTTCTTGTTGCTGATCCATCTTTTTGTTCCGAATCCGTGAGATGTAATGGCAATGCCTGCTTCAAAGACCACCACGCTGATGCCAACCGAGGATCACCGGGTAGACTCTTATTGAGGGTAAGTTTAAGCTCGTTGGTGAGGTCCGTTTCCTTCCAACCGCTCAATTATGTATGATTAGACAATAGTACATCTACACCAGGAAACGAAAGCTCTCAACCAAACGCCTTCCGCTATGATGGCAATTCTGCAGATCAAGGGTTGTGTTTCGAATCGTTGAAAAGGGTTTTGACAAAAGAGAATAGAAGTGAAAAACAGGGGTATTCTAGAGAGTGACATCGAGGACAAGGCTGACATCCGCCACGTTGGGGCCAGCCAAGTCTTCGAGAACAGGTATCAGGTCTAATAGCTCGTTGTCATGAGCATCAGAGAACCAACTGCTGATGGGAACTGCGTGTTGTGGGTGGAAGATGTATGACGTCGGCGAGTTGTCGATGATGATGGTGTCCTTCAGGTCCCGCCCAACTTGAGACAGGTCCTTGACATAATTTCCTTGATGATTGTAGCAGCTCTCACGGAAGAGTCTATGGTGGATAACTTTGTGAATGTCGAGCTGGTCCAATAGAGGGTCTCCGTACTGTGCATTGTCAGTGACGGTCGATTAATTGCACTTGAGTCAGACTTACCTTGGAGACAGACGCCGTGAAGACTACGACTTCGTAAAGTTCGCCAACCCTCTTCATGAACTCGTCCACGCCTGGACGCTTGATGACATAGACATTGTGGTAGTTACCCTCAATCTCGACGGGGATTGTGAAGTCGGCCTGGTGGAGGATCTGCGGGGATGCTTAGCGCACGAAAAGCAACCTACCCAACTACAAAACATACCTTGAAAGAGCTGTGGACGAGGGTTTCGTCTAGGTCAAGAACTAGGCATTTTCGGCCCTTATGCTCTGGTGCGAGCGGAGGCAGTAACCACTTCTGCGGCTCGGGCGCCGACGGACCAGCCTCGATAAACGGAGCAGGTGCCACGGCAGAGGGACCCGGACCGGGGGGCGGCGGAGGAGGAGGTATCGTCCTTTGAGCTGGTGCGTCGGCGGCGGGGGCTACGGGGGCTGTGGGCACCGCTTCCGCCTCATCGACCGGAGCATCTCGCATATCCACGTCACCGTTGCCAGCCGTTTTGCCTCCCTGCGGCTCCTCTTCTGTGGGAGATGGCTTTGGAGGCTCCACTGTCACTGCAGGAGGAATCGATTGCTTCGGTTCCCTGTTCTCTCTGTCTGCCGCTGCGATCTCGTCGTTGGTGCTGCCGGATGAAGTGGGTTCGTCCTTGTGCTCTTGTGTGGGAGCGGCTTGCTGAGGTTCTTTCTCAGCGGCCGGCTTAGGCTGCTCCTGGGGAGTATTGGTTCGCGACCGTGCGGACGTTGGCCGCTGAGGTAGTTTGTCCAGCTTGTGTACGTTTTCGTTGTTTTCCTCGTTGGCGTTTGGGCTACCGGGTGTGACGCAGCATCCAAGGAACGAGAGCAGGCCACCACGGCTCTTCTTCTTCTGAGTGGGAGCAACGGGGGAGCTAGGCTGGGTGTTTACAGGGGTGTTTGTGGGTTCAGTTTCGCCGCCAGTCCGGTTGCTTGACGTGCTTCCGTTCCGTCGTCGTCCCCGGAGGCTACCTTTGGAGTCTTTCGATCGGCTTCCGATGCTGTTCCGGGAATCGCTGACGGTAGCCCCACTCAACCCCGTCGATGTTGGTGACGATTGGTTCCGCTGCGACGACGATCTGGAAGGAACCTTGAGGAGACCGCGACCTTTCTTGGAGTTTGTTCCATCTTCCGGTGACAAGAGATCCTTGTCTTTGGCCATTTCAGTGTCGGCCGGAGTCGTCTGAGGTTGGATTTCGTCGGTTGGGTTGGGAGGCTGCGGCTTGTCGGACATGTTTGCTATTTCCCTAAGGCCGGTCAGCGACTGTTTATATAGATATCAAATCTCAAGCAGCGATTGCGAGCGTGAGCGGGTGAGATGGAGCATTGCTGCCCCAGAAGCGCGCGGATGGTTGCAGTCGCCAGCGTCAGCGCCTAGGTTAGCCCGACACAGTCCTCCGGCTGAGCACAATAAAGTTGCCAAAGGAATATGTATCGATTCCTGTGCTATCGCGAGCTTGCGGCAACCAGAAACCGCGCAGGGGCACTCAGAATCGCGCAAGGGGTGATGGCAACTCACGTCGTTGACCACGTCTACACAGAAACCAGACCTAATAAACAACCCCGAGTAGTTCAAATATGGCCCGCAGAGGCCCGGACCGCGGGAGGAAGCGAGGCAGGTCGGCTCGGCGTCGATGCAAAAGGCGATGGGCTTCAGGGCGCAGAGGGAAGGGCGATAGTGTCGGGAATTACAGCGCGTTTGGGCCACGGCAGAAAGGGCTAGGAGTCGAGAGCCAGCACAGGAATGGTGAGGGAGTGAAGCCGAATACCGATCAGAATAGCAACAGCATCGAGTGAGTGACTCGTCGAGAACCTGCCGCAAGCGGAAAACCTGATCGGGGATTGCGTCGGTCGGGGATGGAGCTCGGTGAGGAGGAGGAGGAAGGACGGAGAACGGAAGACGGAGACGAGAGGTAGGGCGGATCGGAGGCTGAGGAGACCTGGCGCGGAAGCGAGATGATTGCCTTTAAACGTAGATTAAGTCTTGGCTGGGCGCTGGGTGCTGGGACGAAGAGGAGATTGGGAGATCAAGCCTGGTGCGCGCAGGGGGGAAACTGGTCTCTGGAGACTCCCTAGACGCTGGAGGCTGGAGGTTGGATTTGGAAGGCTGGACGCGGTGGGAGCAGCAGCACTGGGAGACGTGCTGGAAGCCGGGGGAACATCCGCTGGAAACGCTGAGCAGAAGGATCACTGGGGACGGCGAGAGACTGTGAACTGTGAGAGGATGGCAGAACGGGACGGGGCTCGACTGGGCTTGGCTGGGGTG